>JAKGSA010000966.1:0-28275 GCA_033558755.1 Philaethria dido | reverse complement strand
CAAAAAAATCGCATTATAAAAAGAAGCTTCACGCTTTATCCCGTATAAAACTTAGTCAGAGAGAACCAAGTGTGAAGACATGTTCATCGTCACTTTCCGCCTTAATCTCTCCAAACGCTGGACTCTCTCCAAAATATTAAATACAATTTAAAAATGCTGTGTATGAAAATTTTAGGTGTATTTAAAGACTTCATTTATTTTCATTTTTTCATTTTTTTTTTGATTTATAAATTTGATTGATATTTATGGACCGAATATTTTTTATTTAACTCAATTTAATCATAATTTTTATTTTATTATGGCAGTTGTTATAAAGGCTGTCCCAAAATTAACGCAAGATTTGACTTTGCCGCCATTTGCTATTATATTCATTATTCATTCGCTATTAAAAGACTAAAATGGAATTTTCTATTTAATTCAAATCTTGCGTTAATTTTGGGACACCCTATATAATTACTATTTATCATTATTATTATTTTTGTTTTAATTATTATTATTGCAAGTGGTGCTAACCTATAATTAATTGTACAATTGGGTGTTATTTAATGAATTATTGTAATATTATAATGTATAATTGTAACAATTGTTGGCTAGCCTAAATAAATAAATAAATAATTTGAAATATTGACAGTTAAGTGGCGGAACTCAATGCCGCGTGCTGTTTTAACAGAGCATGAGAATGCAAATAATTTAATACCAATCATTGCTCCGAATGGTAATCGAACCCACCACCAATCGTGTTTATAATCAGAAACTGACCCACTGCGCCACGACGGCCACATATTTGCATTATAAGATAACATTTTTGGTTGAATCGAAATAAAAAAAATCGACATGAATTATCGTCAACTAATTATAATTCAATTATTTAATAGGAGAACTGAAATTAGTTTCGAAATTGCTTTATATTTAAAGCCAATATATTTGAAGCTCTTTGAAGAGAGCTTTTGATGTAATTGACTTGGCGTTTGTCATTCACTTTGAAAGTTTTGTCTGGATGAGATAGTGAATATAAGTGTATAAGCAATTTATTTTATATATGTATCTATATTGAAGCCAGGTGTGGTAGCATCTAACTAAATTGATCTTTTGAGGGTTTGTGTTCTGATTACATTAAAAAAAATATCAAAATTAGTTCACTCAGTATTAAGTAATGGGGTGACATATAAAAAATTCACTCGAGATGAGTACCTCTTCGTTTGAAGTTGGTTCAAAACTTATATACGATATACTAGTGGTGCCCGCGACTTCGTTCGCTTTTAACATAGAATTAAAATATAATATTAATAGCCTCTTTTCCCGAATAAGGATTCAGGGTACGATTACGTTTAAATTTGTTTATTTTTTCGAAAAATGAAATGTCTGTATTTCAGACGTAAATCTGACTTAATATTAAGCACATAATTTCATGTTATTTACAATTCTAAAACGATGCAGAATATAACCATAGAAAATGATTTGTACCTTGACTTGCAGGAAAAAGTAGTGGCCATCGTGGCGCAGTGGGCCAACGTCTGACTAAATGCGATTGGTTGTGAACTCGAATCCCACTTGGGAGAATGATTATTCTCTTTTCTTCTATAAGGAAGGCAAAGCGCGGCGTTGAGTTTCATTCCTCACGCAAAGTATAGAATTTGAGCGCACGGAGTGTCTAGACATTAGTTTCTCTTTGACTACGATGCTATGAGGGAAAAAGTATAAAAAATATAGAAAGAATTTTATTATTAAAGCGTGTACTTGTAATAGTGTGGCATTTAAATATTTATATAGATAGTCACCATTTATATTGAATTACTCCAAAGAAAGAGAGCTTGCACTTTTAAGGATAATTTGCTTTTAAACTTATTTTTCACCTCTTTGAGGGTAGGTTTTTTTTATGTGTATTTACAGATTTAGTAACCTAAAATTATAAAAATATATATAGAAAAATAACTTAGAATTTATTTTATACAACTAAATAATCCAACAAAATACGTATCTATATGCATAGATGAGCGTGATATATTTAATATAAAAAAAACAGTTTAAAATATACTACAGTGTCCTAAAGGGTAAAGTAGGAAAAGATTTTTTTTTTTATTGATAACGGAGGCAAACGAATGTAAAGGACCACCTGATGGTGGTTACTTTCGCCCATGACATCTACAACACCAGAGGAGTTGTAAATGCGTTGCTGACGTAGAGGATACAGATGGAAGGGGTGGACAATGTACTAGTCCGCCATAGAACTACTACATTATGAGGAAAGGATGGGATGATAGGATGGGATGGACCTCCTACCACTAAACTACTGGGATAACCGCCTCTTACGGGACACTACCCAGCGGCGGAGGGGAATTGTATTCTGACCCCGTCCCCTCACAGGGAACGAAAAGATGAAAAAATGGTAAATTTACACAACATTATTATTGTATAATACTAATCTGGTATGAACTGGTGTAAAAGGAAGTAAATAATCTGGTTTTGAAGATAAAATAGGTGAAGTTAAAGCATTTGCTCTATTAACTGATTGATTTTTTTACGCCTGATCATAAAACTAAGTACTAAGTAAATGTACATATTTTTTTGCTAGAATAGACAAATGACTATTTATTTTATTGAGTGTCCATGTCATAGTAACGTTAGGAGATTTTTGAGAATCTTTGACAGTTAGTCCGCAACTACTGAGCTTTGTATTAAAACATTTATTGAAAAAAGTTAACCAAATAAATTTTAAATATTAGTAGTAAATAATAGTTTTTTTAGCTTCACACTGTATCCCGTATATAGCAGGGTAGGCAAAGGGAACTTGAGAACTTAGTGTTAAGACACTCCGTTCCCCACTTTCCGCTGAATTGAGGCAAATATTAGTAAAACAGTAAAGTACTACTTTATACAACTAGAAATACTTTCAGTTAACTTGTTAAAACGTACTAAATTACCGTTTCATTTAATTTTACATAAAGATTTCATCTATTCTACAGTTGAAAGGTTATAATATTTTGATTATGCGGTTCCACACTAATGTTGTTGACCACAATAATATTAATAGCGTCTTTTAACCTTCATCGCACGCGATTCTTCGCTGAACAACTCTGTACATTACTAATATTTACGTAAAGAGCCCTTTAATTCTTATTACTTTAGAAATAAGGACTATAATTGAGTAAAATTCTAGCTTATTATACTGTAAGAGCTCGATTACTATACGAAAATGGGAGCGGATAATGTGAATTTTCACATATTTCCGTCTAATGAAACTATACACGCAACTACTTACTGGTGAATGGTACACTGTGGTGGGTTTCCAAGCATGTTTTATATATGTAATATTCTAATTTTGGTATTTCAATTGCTTCGTATTTAATTTTAATTTGGATTGAGACCTGTCGTGGCGTAGAGGATCGTGTGCGACTGTAAATACGACAGGTTCTGGGTTCGATTCCCACTTCAGGAAATGAAAATATTGAATATTTGTAATAATTAACGTTTAATATTTTTATTTCCTCGCTCTGGTAACAAGACAAAGTGCGGCGTTGAGTTTTACCAAAAAATCTTAAAAATTGAAACTAAAATGTAAAGTGGGGAACGGAATTGTTGTAAGAGAACGGAGTGTCTTAACACTAGGTTCTCAGGTTCCCTCTGTCTATCCTGCTATATGCGGGTTACAGCGTGAAGTGAAAAAAAAATATATAAAAATCTAAAAATAGGAATATATCTCGGGACAGACAAAGTATGACGCTAACTGGTAGCAATAGCATAACTCATTAACGATAGACCGCTGACATGAGATAAAGTTATGGTTTTAGAAATTTCATCAAGCTTAAATTAATACAACTGACATTCTTAATATTAAAATTTTACATAATAAATAACTTAAAGATTGAATTCGAATCTGTGCCTTTTCATATATGCTCTAGTCAATCAAACTTCATATGTGATTATAAATATTTGCACTTAGGCTTTCAAAATTTATGTAAAATATTATTGAAATTACCTATAGTCGGCGGAAAGTGGGGAACGGAATTGTTGAAAGAGAACGGAGTGTCTTAACACGTCGGTTCTCAGGTCATAGGATATATGCGGGATACAGCGTGAAGGTACAAAAAAATAAAAAAATATTGAATTCCTGTAAATTCAATATTTATTAGGAATTTATAATGTGGTATAATAATGTATTTAAAGATGATATGTAACGTCTGGAGATAAAACAGTCAACATTACAGTCAGCTAGTCAAACCACACGAAATTTACGACACTTACCTTGGTTCTTTTATTGCTTACACGAGGTTAATTTTCTTAGTGAGATAACTTTTACTAAGGAATATGGCCCATAAAAAGGTCTTCCTTCAGCTTGATTGGTTTAGTTATTTGTTAGAAACCAAATAGTAATAGGGAATTAACATTATATTATTGTTCATTTGTTTTTATAAAAGGATTAGAGGCATATCGATATATATTTTTTTAACTTCACGCTGTATTCTGCATATAGCAGGGTAGGCAGAGGGAACCTGAGAACCTAGTGTTAAGACACTCCGTTCTCTTTCAACAAATCCGTTTCCCACTTTCCGCCAGATTGAGGCATTGCGTGTTGAGTGGTGGAACTAGACGCCGCGCTTTGCCTTGTTACCAAACCCAAAAAATCAAAATACTTCATTTCCTGGAGTGGGAATTGAACCCACAACCTGTCGCTTTACATTCGCAAACTTGTGCCTCTGCGCCACGACAGGCGTTATAGTTATATTATGGTCAAATTCCACAAATACTTTACAAATTGTAGCCGATATGATAAGCTTTATCACTGTAAAGTTTTACATAGACCCGTTCGGTAGTTTTTGTATTTTTGTATATATGTCCATCCAACCATCCTCTCGGACTTTCGTAATCTATACTAATAAAATAAATTAAAAAATATATTTCTTTGTCCGTCTTTCACGTCTCAATGAAATGCTGAATTATGCTATGTTTTTTTTGAGTGCGCATAGTTAGGAGGCCAAAAAGTGATATAAGGTACTTTTAACCGCGATGAAATTTCTCATTCTCATGGACAGACATGTAATGATTCGTACATGCAGGCAACATACTCTAGTGTCCATATACGATGTGAACTGTTATTCAAATACTTAATGCGAGTGAATTACGAACATACATTTATAATATATATATTTTTTAACTTCACGCTGTATCCCGCATATAGCAGGGTAGGCAGAGGGAACCTGAGAACCTAGTGTTAAGACACTCCGTTCTCTTTCAACAAATCCGTTCCCCACTTTCCGCCAGATTGAGGCATTTCGTGTTGAATTGAGGCATTGGGTGTTAATATTTATAATAATAAGTAATAATTTGAAAGGTGATAGGAAATAAATTTATTTTATATTTTATTTAAATATCTTTGTGTATTATTTATATTATTACAGTAAGGTATTTATGACCTATTCGCAAACAGCAGCATTAGTGTGCTATTTGACTGTTACCGAAACCAAATAGAAAATGCAAGTCGTATAAGCACGTCTTTATTACTTGCAAGCGCTAAGCTATGCTATGTGTGTATCTATATATGCCCCAAAAATTATGGTGGATTTTATATATATGTTATAACTTTTATTGTTAGCTTGTGATTTTAAAAGACTCTGGTCGACTTCAAATGATAGTTCGTAGGATGACCTACGTAATTTATTTTAAGCAGTAAAAAATAATCCTTACTAATATTATAAATGCGAAAGTAACTCTGTCTGTCTATCTGTCTGTCTGTCTGTTACGCTTTCACGCCTAAACCACTGAACCGATTTTGATGAAATTCGGTATGAAGATAGAACTGAACTTCGGAAAGGACATAAGATAAGATACGTGGGCGAAGCCGCGGGCGGAAAGCTAGTAATTTAATATAGAAATGTTTGTAACAAACCTAGGTGCTAACAAAGTTAAAATATCTTAGTTTTTACTCTAAGCGAATATAAAAGTATATTATATAAGGGATTTTGTACAAATAAAACATGAAAATATTCAAATAATAATATTTTCAATACTATTAAAAATATTAATTATTCCTCACCTGTCTATTTTGAGCGTGACATGGCCTAGTCTGAGTACTAAAAAATTAAAACGTAAAGGTTACTGGAGTGTATAAAATACATCAGTGAGTGCGCTTGGCCTACTTCTTAATATAAAGACCGTCTAGACAAGCGAACAGTAGCTATGTATGAGATGTTTTAGAATATTTTAGGATATTTTGAGACTCATAAATATTTTCCTATGTAGAACAGAATATCGGAATTTAATATTGAATTTATTAAATAAATTAATTTGTAGGAAACTATAATATATATATTAATTCATATGTATTGTATTTCACTATAACAAAATATTATAATTTATTTCTAGTGTCATTACTAGTGCCCTCGTTGACGCGTTAACAACGCGTTGCCTAGCAACGTATCACTATACACGTATCACTTTATATAACCATGGTAGTGTGTGGTAACATTTATTTTATTCATGTAATATACTTTTCATGTATTATTTAAAAAAATATTAGCATTCTGCACTCCTTAGCTATATAAACTATAAGTGTGCTAAATTTCTTGCTCCTCCGTCCGCGTAATTTTCGTAAAAAGGGGTGCAAAGTTTTGCTTCACGTATTTATATATATCACGTATTTATTTCTTGTTATATATAAATACATATAAATACAAATATACATACATAACTTACTACAACAAACAATATAAATAATCGAATTTAATTTATTAAATATCGAAGTACTGGCTAAAGAGATGACTTGCTGGCTCAGGTTGCAAAATCAAACATCTTTTCATTGTGTTTTTCCTAATATTCTACATTTTTCTTCTTGATTAAAAGTTTTATTCCACTTTTTATATTAATTCTTTTGTCTTTACTTGCTATGACTTTTATTTATTGCAAATGAACTTTATGCGTGGCTATCAAACTTTCGTGATAAAATTGAGTAATTCTCAGATAATTGATATGTCGCTTGCGCTTAGTACATATATATTTAATTTAAATTTTTGTCAAGGTAAATTTTTAAAGTTGCCGTAGGATTTTATATTTGGAAGTGAATTAAGATATGCTACTATAATCCTAATTCCTTAGTAACTAAAATTTTATACAAAAATCGTCATAAATTGTAATAATTAAATTTCTCTATATTATTTAGGACATAAATATTTTTATTTTTGTTATTTGTGTCGAAGCTTTGTTTTAACATTACAATTTATTGCGCCTGTCGTGGCGCAGAGGCACAAGCGTGCGACCATAAGCACGACAGGTTGTGGGTTCGATTCCCACTCCAAGAAATGTACAATTTAGTATTTTCATTTCTTGGGTTTGGTAACAAGGCAGTGCGCGGCGTTGAGTTCCACCACTCAAAACGCAATGCCTCAATTTGGCGGAAAGTGGGGAACGGAATTGTTGAAGGAGAATGAAGTGTCTTAACACTAGGTTCTCTGGTTCCCTCTGCCTACCCTGCTATATGCGGGATATAGCGTGAAGTTAAAAAAAAAAGAAAAAAAATAAATAAACTATAATAAATAAATAATAATAAATTTAAAACATACTATATATAACTGAATTTTAAAATTAAGTGTGAAATTTATCACTTTAAACAAACATTCTAAAACACTATATGTATATGAATAAGAAATGATATTATCAATAGCGCATTGTTTAGTATCCCAAATAATTGATTTGAATTTACATACAAAATGTTATACCCGCAATAACTCTGGCCGGCGGCATTTATTAGCTATCCAATGGCCCGTGAAAATCGCATTTCGAAACTATTATATCTGTTTTATTTTATGAAGGTATTTATAATTTGATGAGAAGTTTATGTTTCAAAAAAAAGTTTTTAGAATTCGACAGTATTTTTTTTGTGTGCCATCTTTTTACTGTCGCCCAACGCCTGTCGTGCCACAGAGGCACAAGTGTGCGACTGTAAACGCGACAGGTTGTGGGTTTGATTCCCACTCCAGGAAATGTAAAATTTAGTACTTTCATTTCTTGGGTTTGGTAACAAGGCAAAACGCGGCGTTGAGTTCCGCCACTCAACATGTAATACCTCAATTCGGCGGAAAGTGGCGAACGGAATTGTTGAAAGAGAATGGAGTGTCTTAACACTAGGTTCTCTAGTTCCCTCTGCCTACCCTGCTATATGCGGGTTACAGCGTGAATTTAAAAAAAAAATGAACAGGTTGGACCCATTTTGATGATTCTTTATATATGAGAGCCAGTGCTTCTGATTTAATTTTATTAAGATCTGACAGGTGGTTTTTAAGTTTTTCATAATAATATTACTTTTTAATTCAGTTTAATTAATGTCGGTTTCTTTTTTTTTCTTAAAATCTTGATTATTCTTCTTAAGAATAAATTGCAGAGGATTTCATCATCGCTTCGTCGTAAATAAGCTTCATATTGATGCGTGTCTATTATATTTAGAAATTATAATAAACAAAATATGTTTGTAGATCATACTTCATATTTTTTATGAAATTATGAAAATTTATTTTATATTTTATTTCGTTTCATTTTTTTTGTGTATGTCTCTTTTGAGTTTTAAATATGATACGAGTTCCACGTATGTGTTTCCTTAGTTTTAGTATAGCTTTAGCGCTACTTCTAGTTCAAATTATTATAAGTTTCTTATTTTCTGCTATTTATTTTTATGTAAATATGTATGTATGATTGTATATTTAGATATATTTTTTATGTAAACTTATATGTAATATTTAGCGTGTGCATCTTTAAGTAAGTTTAGTATAGTAATATAACATTTAAGATCGCCTGTGGTGATAAGGCCACCTTTACGCCAATATTGTAGACTAATTATCATGTATTTATATCAAATAATGTTGGTGTAATAAAATATTGAATAAATAAATCACAACAATTTCAATAAGTCTCATTTCAAAATACCTCAACAAGAATAACTGTCACCTAAGTGCTAATAACACTGATCTAATAAATGACTACATATTTTCAAGAAGAAGCCTTCGCTATACTTTTTTTTTTTTTTTTTTATGGATAACTGATGGCAAACGAGCAGAAGGACCACCTGATGGTAAGTGGTTACCTTCGCCCATGAACATCTACAACACCAGAGGCGTTGTAGATGCGTTGCCAGCCTAGAGGATACAGATGGAAGGGGAGGACAATGTAGAAGTCCGCTATCGGAACCACTACATTTTGGGGAAAGGATGGGTGGGATAGGGGAAAACCTGGCTTACATGCCATCGAACCGGAACACATCATAAGATATTTGGCGGTTCGTCTTTGACATGATAGTGGTCGCGAGCCAGACGGAGGACGAACCTCCTACCACCAAGAGAATAGAGAGATACTCACAAGGAAACATGGAACATTGCATCGAAATATATGACAAAGCGCAATAACTTCTATTTTTATTGATATGGCCATTTTATATTTGCAAAGAGAATATTTCAAACGCTTTAGATAGTGCTCACTTCACCTCAGGGATTGATTAAGGGGCGCTTTGACTTCAATGGTTCATTTATTTCCTGTATTGATGATAAATTCGCTTTGAAGCTCAATTCAAATACATTGCCTGTATAAGTAGGTGATGTAGTTGAGATTTATGCGGAATCAAATGTGATAAGTATTATAATTGTATTTGTTTAGTATGTTTTTGTAATTTATGTGTTATTTTTGCTTACAATTATTTTTAAGACAGTGGAAACGTAACTTTTTTGGCTAAATAACGATTTAAGTCACATGGTCTACCAAGAAATTACAATTAAAAAAATCGAATTAAAAAAAATAAAAATATATTTTAGCTGGTACCAATATTTAAAGATAAAAAAATACTTTACTTAATATTTTTTTTATTTGAGTAAACTTCGGATTCACAGTTATTGCTTACTATACTTTCAGTGTGGATCAAAACCCTCACTCTCTGTTAATCACATAAAAATTGTACCACGAGGTTATTTAAGTATTTATATATAGTTTTCTAATTTTCATAATCATCATCGTCATTATCATTTAATGTAATAGCGAAATACAAAGATTTATAAAAATGATTAATAAAATAAAGGAAGATTAATATGAACCGATGAATCTCGCAAACTTTACTAATTCAAAGTATTACTGCAATTCACAGTTACTTACCTATATATTTTTATTTTAAAGAATTGAAACCTTCATCCTTACTGTGTTCTTAAAGCTCCTAGTTCGAAAGCAATAGCGGGGACTTTGAAACAAATCGGCTTAGCTTTTCAGACCAAGTTTAGATTTAAAAGTTTTGTTGTGCGTCTTCGGGGACCTCTTTAATATTTTCACGTAGCTCTGCAGCTTAAAAATCCATTAAGAGTTATTAAAGAATTTCAAGAGCGAATATTTTATTTAAATAAATTTTGTTCACCATCAAGGCCATCGTGGCGTAATGGGACAACGTTTGATTGTAAACGCGATTGGTAGTGGTTTCGATTCCCATTCGAAGGCAAGATTATATATAGTTATTTTTACTAGTGTCCCCGTTGACGCGTTAACAACGCGTTGTCTTTAACAATGTATATGTCACTTTGTATTAACATGGATGTCAAACGATAGTAGTGTATAACATTTATTTTATGAATTTAATATACTTTTTATGCATAATTAAAAAATAATATTAGCATTCTGCACTCCTCTATATAAACTATAAGTGTGCCAAGTTTCATGCTCCTTCGTCCGCGTATGTTTCGTAAAAAGGGATCCATAGATTTTGCTTCACGTATTTATATATAGATTATAATGCTCTGGCGCGGCCTTGAGTTCCGTCACTCAATACGCAATGTCTTAAATTCAGACAAAAAGGGGAGAACGGAACTTCTTGACATTACTTTCTCTCTGCCTACCCTGCTATGCGTAAAAAAGCATGAAACTGAAAAAAAAACTTTATCAGTTTAAAGTTATGCTGTCAAGCGTCATGTTGTCTGTCATACGATAAATCATACAAAGAAAATCATTGTATTTATAAAAGATCCATTTTAATGTAAATCACATAACATGCATTTTTCATATGAAAAAGAACAAATTACTTTTGGGTTCGCTCCGTTTACCATGAAAAGTCATACGTGCGTTTAAAAAACAATCCTTAATATATATAATGTTAATAATTTGAGGGAAAATTAGTATAGACGGTATTAACTTCTTCTTCTAGCCCTTATCCCATTATTTGGGGTCGGGTCTCCTTACTTTTCTGCGCCAAGACGTGCGAACTTGGGTTGTCGGTTCAGGCAATTGGGCTTGATCGTCCGCTTCATCATATCCGCATTCGCGTCGCATGAGGGGTACGTCCTAGTATTTTTACCCGGTTTCATAGTCTTGTGCTTTCATATAAGGAGAAAATGTTTTTTGTCTCTTAATTTTACGGCCGGTTGCCACCGACGCCAATGCAGTACCTCTTTTCTTTTCTTCTTTCTTTTTTTTTAGACGGTATTAACTAAATTATTTATTTATACATATAGATTAAAAGTGACCCGAAATTTATTATGTAATAATTATTCTTAAAAATAATATTTTTGTGTATAAATGAGGAATGGTCAATACTCATTACTATTTTTATTTTATTTTATAAACTAAATATATAAAGGATGTCCCAAACTTAGCGCAAGATTTGACTTTGCCGCCATTTGCTGTTATATTCATTATTCATTCGCTATTAAAAGACTAAAATGGCATTTTCTATTTAATTCAAATCTTGCGTTAATTTTGGGACACCCTATATAATTTTCAGCCTATATAGCAATTTCCTAACCTTTTTGCAATATTCAGCTACATCCGCATACTATCTACAAGGTATACAATATCAAGATTGTAGACCCAAGCAATTGAATTCCAGTAGCCCAATGTGGAATGACACGCGCGGTAGAACTCCGCCCTTACGTTGTTGACATGCCACCTATCCACTGGCTCGGACTTCCCGGAATATTTTAGTTGAAATTTCAAAGCTAAGTTCAAGTTTCATTATTAAATGTAATAAGTTTATACTCGTGTAGGTTATATATAATAATGAAAATGTATTGAAAAGTTTTTATCGGACTTAAAAAGGAGGGAGTTTTCATTTCAACGTTTTTGTATGAATCCAGTTTATTGATTCTTCTATTTTAGTTTATGAGTTATTGGTAACAATTTCTCTTTTTAATGCATTTTATTTAAAAATAGTTTTCGTTTTTTCTTAAAATCTTAATATG
The DNA here is from genome assembly GCA_033558755.1 of Philaethria dido. Classification (NCBI taxonomy): domain Eukaryota; kingdom Metazoa; phylum Arthropoda; class Insecta; order Lepidoptera; family Nymphalidae; genus Philaethria; species Philaethria dido. The sequence continues at coordinate 16,087 of JAKGSA010000966.1, read as the reverse complement.
TAAAACAGTTTTACATAAGTGATAAGGCTCGAATTCCACTAAGCTCTTTTTGATAGATTATTTTTACTTTCCTGGTTAATACTCTTGTTTGGGAATAAAAAACAAATTAATATCTTACCAAGTTCTCTTTACTTACAGAAATATTAAAGAAAATTGGAAATCGCTATAGTTTGTTATTGGAGTTGAGTTTCATTTTGTCATCTCCAAATTACTGTTACATAATACATCTGTGAGATAGGTACTTCAAATGCACTTGTTTCCATTTAAGCTATTACATTCTAAGCGTACATATTTTAAATATTGGTGAGTAGTCTATATATCCTAGGAAGGCTCCCAAATGTCAAATTTACATATACATATCATGACAGAGAAAAAACTCCATGGATTGCCATGGATTCACCGTACAGGTGCCGGGCCCATCGCGTTGCAGAGAGAGGAGTTTGGAGAGTGCCTGGGACTTACGACCCAAGGTCTTAGGTTAGGTTAGTAGTTAGATTAGGTTAGGCTTAGGTTAAGTTAGGCTTAGCTTAGGTTAGTCGAGGTTTAAGGGGCCCCTTTAAAATGCGCATTAACTTTCACCTGCACTGTCCGCGCTCCTCTTTCTACCTCACCATATAAAAATTACCCATTATAACTATTTAACCTTATGAATACGAAAGTTTGTGAGGGTAGACAGTTGGATCTTGGTTACTCTTTCATGCAATAAGTTCGAAACATATTAAGATTAAATTTTACAGTACTATTAACTAAATATCAGAATAACACATACACTACATACAGTTCATAATGATTCTGAGTAAAATATCAAAATACAGTTAATAAAAATTCTCTTTAAAAATAACTTGGAATCAAATTTCTCTCAATAAAACAAGACATGAGATATCCTTTCAAACTTAATAAAAGCTTCTAGTATACTAATTTGAAAATTCTACAACGACATATATTATTAAAGTAGAATTAAATTCCAGTATCTGAAGCGATCGGATTCCGCCCTTACGTTGTTGACATGTCACCGTTTTGCCATATATCACTACGTCTTCCATCGGGGATAAGTAATGGAAGTAAATAGCGAAACGGATTTGTATTGGTAAAAAGAGTAATTGTACAATTTGTTGTTTGTGGGCCTATCAAATTTATAAATTAGCTTTTATCATTATTACAATTTAGAATTTTCATTTCTTGGGTTTGGTAACAAGGCAAAGCGCGGCGTTGAGTTCCGCCACTCAACACGCAATGCCTCAATTCGGCGGAAAGTGGGGAACGGAATTGTTGAAAGAGAATGGAGTGTCTTTTTCTCTGGTTCCCTTCGCCTACCCTGCTATATGCGGGTTACAGCGTGAAGTTAAAAAAAAGATCATTATTATTAGTAAAAAATATTCAAAAAAATCAGTTTCACGTCTGATCTCTATTCTTAATTCATTCATTCATTCTTTCATAGCAGAGTAATCATTTCTTTCAATAAAGCAAGGAACTTTCCGCCAGAATTTAAGACATTGCGTTTTAAGTGGCGGAACTAAACGCCGCGCTTCGTCTTTCCAAAGCGGAGAAATGAAAATAATTTAAATACATAAAGTTAAACCCACAACTTCTTACTGAGTGTACCAATTTTGATGATTCTTATTTTATATGACCGCTAGTACTTCTTATACGGTCCTATTAAAATTTAGCTAAGATCTGACGTGTAGTTTTTGTGTTCATCGTAAGTTTACTTTTTATTTGCTTTTCCCCTTTCCTTCCCATCCTTTCGCCAAAATGTGGTGGTTCCGATAGCGGACTACTACATTATCCTCCCCTTCCATCTGTGTCCTCTAGGTTGGCAACGCATCTACAACATCTCTGGTGCTGTAGATGTTCATGGGCGAAGGTAACCACTAACCATCAGGTGGTACTTCTGCTCGTTTGCCATCCGTTATCCATAAAAAAAAGAAAAGTTTTCTTTTTCTGTTAAAATCTTAATTATGTCTAACTCAAAATTATATAATATAGCGACATGCTTAAAGACACTCAGTTCACAGTGAATTTTCATTAAAGCTTGCCATTACAAGCACGTAACTAATAAAATTCCGTCGCTTTCAGAACAAACGATTTTAGATACGTCGAGGCAGAAGTGGACTATTGTTTCACATTCTATTTAAAATGGGAATCGTTGATTACTGAGAGATGAAGTAGAAAGAGGAAAGCAATAATAAGAGGTTGCCTGTGGGTGAGAGGTCTTATACTATTATGGTGTATTGACATAAAAGAAATACATACATACATACATACATACATAGCTTCACGCTGTATCCCTTATAGGTGAGGTCTTATACTATTATGGTGTATTGACATAAAAGAAATACATACATACATACATAGATTCACGCTGTATCCCGCATATAGCAGGGTAGGCAGAAGGAACCTAGTGTTAAGACACTACTGTTCCCCATTTTCCACTGAATTGAGGCATTGCGTGCTGAGTGGTGGAACTCAACGCCGCGCTTTGCCTTGCTACCAAACTCAGGAAATGAAAAAAATCATTTCCTGGAGTGGGAATCGAACCCACAACCTGTCGCGTTTACCGTCGCACGGTTGTGCCTCTGCGCCACGACAGTGGTAAAAAAATGATATTAAAATAAAGATAAGCGGCGTTGAGTTCCGCCATTTGTTTCGAGACACTCGGCAAAGTATTCGGGCGGCAAACAGCGAAGGGAGTGTCGAGGAGGTTCTCTTTGACTATCCTGCAATACGGGATAAAGCGTGAAGGTGCTTCTTATTTAGGGACCAAAAATGGTACGGGCATTTATTTTTTTATATATATTATAGACTTAGGAATATCTGAAATACTGAAATCAAAATACTTTAATGGAGACTATTTTATTATAATTTAAATTATATAAAAATTTTGGGATTCAATCGTAATGATTTTGCAGTTTCAAACCATTATTTGCCTTCAAACGTCAAGACAGCTTCAGAGTGTAGTGACTCAGCTCTTTCTACTAGGAAGCGGGAAAGTACTCGTACGCTAAGTTCTTTATAAATTGCTGACTGTAGGTTAAAAAAATATTTGAAAAAACCTATACATATCTACGCCTGCATGTTTTGTAAACCTTGGTTAATAAATGATTATTGTCTCCAAAAATAATTAAGTTTGTTACAAAGAAAAGTAAAGCCGCCACGATACGCAGAGGCACAAGCGTGCGTCGTAAGCGCGACAGGTTGCGGGTTCGTTTCCATCTAGGAAATGAAAATATTAAATAGTATTTAGTAAAACGCGGCGTTGAGTTCTACCACTCAGCACGGAATGCCTCAGTTCAGCTGCAACAAAAGTTATATACGGACGGAGTGTCTTAACACTGGGTTCTCTGTTTCTCTCTGCCTAACCTGCTATGTTATGTGCGGGATACATCGTGAAGGTAAAAAAATATATAAAAAACAATATTATAGGCCATACTTTATAAATATATCATGCTACGCGGTATTAAAAGCCGTATCCTTGAGAAAAACACGAAATGTTTCACTGTGTCATGTTATGTCAACGTTTCGTTAATAGGAACTATTCAATAAAGCCCCATTAAATGTGATATAGGGAACAATAAAATGATAATTGAAGAAAATAATTATACGAATAGCGTTCATTAAATGGAGGCTATTTGTTCTACTAAATATTTGATTACATTTTCATAACAAACGATACTGTTGGGAGTTGTTAGAGTAAATGTCAAATAACATACGTATTCTCTCTTTTAAAGGTTATTATAGAGCTTTATTATTAACTAGCTTTCCGCCTGCGGATACGCCCGCGTGGAATTCGGTTATATTGCGTGACAACGTGCGTGGTAAGAAGTAGCTTATAGTCTTTCTCAAGGTCTAGATTATTTGTCAAAAATTTTTTCGCGATAAAAAGTATCCTATATCCTTTCCCAACTTCAGTTCTATCTTCATACCGAATTTCATCAAAATCGGTTCAGTGGCTTAGGCGTTATTTTCGCATTTATAATATTAGTAAGGATTTTGTTCTTTATTACTAATTATTTTTAACCGACTTCAGGAAAAGAAGGTTCTGAATTTTACTGTTTTTTTAAGTATGTTATCGTATTAGTTTTTAATGAGTGAACAGTTTTGATGATTTTCTTTTTATATGATAGCTAGTGCTTATGATATGGTCCCTTATTAATTTGGTTTTCGGGTTATTCGTAATAATTTATTTATTTTGTTTATTTTTTTTGAGGTCGGATATCCTTTTTTACACTGCCAAAACAAAATTGCTCAGGAGATTTTATACGAAATCAAGAGAAAAGCAGCTTCACGCTTTTTCCCACATAGCAGGGTAGTAAGAAAACCATATTATCTTAAGATATTTTGTTCCTCAAATAATGTTTAATTTAATAATCTTTAATTTAATAATGTCAATTTTTTTCATTTCCTGGGTTTGGTAACAAGGCAAAGAGCGGCGTTGAGTTCCGCCACCCAGCACGCTATGCCTCAATTCGGCGGAAAGTGGGGAACGGAGTGTCTTAACACTAGGTTCCCTTTGCCTACCCTGCTATATGCGGGATACAGCGTGAAGCTATGTATATATGTATGTTACGTATAATATCTATTTATAATGTCACAAATGGAGGTAAGTTACACTATAGTAGTTTATTATATTCGTTCATATTTAATGGAAAAATTTATCCTTCAGTTCGTTTTGTACGGAAACCGAACACAATATCCGGTGCCATAAGTTGGCAGCTGCTGCAATTTTAGACAATAAGCGCTTAGTTTTATTTCTGTGTATTGTATCAAAAATAATAATTAATTTTACGTAATTTAGCTAACCTTTTTTTGGAAAGTGTTTTTTGCTTGTGGCAAGATTTTTGAAATGCAAATTCAAGTTCATCTACTTTAACCTCTTAAACGAGGAATAAACTTTTGTTCAACTCGTTTCACAATGTTTCATATGAAAATTCTAGGCGCATCGTCAATATGATGATTATATATATATGCATATATAATCACTCTAAGGCTTAGTAGATAAGAACAACGTAGAACGTAATATATATTACGATACATTTCCATGACGGAAAATGTCGTTATGCCCATTGCAGTAGTCTTTTATGTGTGACGAAATATTTCGTCACACCCTGTTAACAGGTTAAGTGGAATATTTTTATGGAATATTTTACGGAAGATGGAGACCAGAGACTTTTAATAGTTCTTATATATGAACCATAAGAATTTATGAAGTTGTAAATGTAGTAGTTGTTGATGAATTATTATTTCTCCATTATTTATATTAATATTTTTAGCCGATTTCAAAAAAAAATCGGCAAGAGAGGTAGGGGGAGACCTCGGTTGACCTTCGAGAACATAGTATCAATGATACTGGAGGATGGTCACGTAAAAAGCATGAGGACCCCCCGGAGGGCATGCATGAAGAGGTTAATGACTGTGGACGAGGCGAAAGAGGTATGCAGGGACTGTAACATTTGGCGATCCGTTCTCTGTGACTACCCCGCTAGGGGTAAAGCGTGAAGTTAGGTGGGTAGGTATTTCAGAAAAAAACGATACGAGGTTCTCCATTTGTCTATCTTTTTTTTTTAGTTTTACCGCATACCCTTATATTGGGTGAACCAATTTTGATGGTTCTTTTTTGTGATAGATAGAATCTGATGTAGTTCCATTTAAATTAGTAACAGTTTTGTTTGGTGGTAGGAGGTTCGTCCTCCGTCTGGCTCGCGACCACTATCATGTCAAAGACGAACCGCCAAATATCTTATGATGTGTTCCGGTTCGATGGCATGTAAGCCAGGTTTTCCCCTTTCCCACCCATCCTTTCCCCAAAATGTGGTGGTTCCGATAGCGGACTACTACATTATCCTCCCTTTCCATCTGTATCCTCTAGGTTGGCAACGCATCTAGTACATCTCTTGTGTTGTAGATGTTCATGGGCGAAGGTAACCACTTACCATCAGGCGGTCCTTTTGCTCGTTTGCCATCCGGTATCCATAAAAAAAAAAAAAAGTTCGAGTTATTCAGATCAGTTTTTGTGTTATTCATAATAATTTTACTTTTTAGTGCATTTTATTTGAAGTCGGTTTTCTTTTTTGTTAAAATTTTATTTAATAAAATATATTTATTAAATTATGTTATTGGTTCCTGATATTATATATTTTTTTTACTTTAATTTTACCTACACTGAGTATTTTACCATATATTAATCCTTTAACATTTCAGTCTGTTTACCTCAATCTATGAAATAATAAAATTACTTATATCAATAATAAAGGAGTAATCATAAAAGCGCAAAATTACTAAGTTATTCTATTACACTTTATATCACACTAACCTACAATGGCAGGCAAATATAAGGTCGGTAGGATTTGCTATACAAAATTTATGATACTTACCTTACGGTTTTATTGCTAGTATAACTGAGCTACTTTCGTTTGTGGGATATATTGTGTTTAAGAAAATTACTAATAAAAGCAAGATTACTTCCCCAATTACTTTTTATATAGACAGTTTATTGTTTTTTGCCCGCGAAGATTTATAAGTAGGAAATAAAAAAAATACTTAGAATATATATATATATATATATATATATATATATATATATATAATGCAAGTAAAAATAACTTTTTTTTGCTTCATGCTGTATCCCGCACATGGCAGAGTAGGCAGATGGGACTAGAAAACGTAATGTTAAGAGACTCCTTTCTTATAGACATTGCGTGGTGAGTGGCGGAACTCAATGTCGCGCTTTGCTTTGCTATCGGAGCGAGGGAATAAAAATTTAGTATATTATTTAATATTTTCATTTCCTGGAGTGGGAATCGAACCCACAACCTGTCACGTTTACAGTCGCACGCTTGTGCCTTTGCGCCACGACAGGCCTCAAAATTATTTAATATTTTCAAAAATAAGGTAAACAACTTTATTAAGAAAATCTTGGCTTTTAAGGTTGAGTTAATTTTAAGTGAGATACCAATTCATTGAAAAAAGAAAATATTCCTAAGAATACTCGAAAACGGAACACGAGATACAATGTAGACAGGATGGAAAGGTAAATTGAATTAGAGTCACACTAATTGGGACGTAACATAAATATTTGAAGGTAAGCCAATATATAGTGAAATATATACAAATACATAGCTTCACGCTGTATCTCGCATATAGCAGGGTAGAACCTAGTGTTAAGACACTCCGTTCCCTAATTTCCGCCGAATTGAGGCATTTCGTGCTGAGTGGCGGAACTCAACGTCGCGCTTTGTCTTGTTACCAAACCCAGGTAAAGAAAAATTCTATTTCCTGGAGTGGGAATCGAACCCACAACCTGTCGCGTTTACAGTCGCACGCTTGTGCCTCTGCATGCCATTAATTCATAATAATAATTAAAATTTTAACAAAAACAGGAAACTGATTTCAAAAGAAATGCACTAATAAATGTCAGTAATATGAATAACATAAAAACTAATCTTAATAATAAATCTATATCTGCTATATGCGGGATACAGCGTGAAGCTATGTTATGTTATTTATGTTATGTCGTATGAAAAGGTAGCGTGTTATGAAACTTGAATCTTAGGTCAAACTTCTTCGCATAGTTTTACATTAATTACATACAATCTTTACATCTCAATTTTTTTGCATTAAAGAATATGCAAATCTTATCTTAACATTATAAATTGATACAAATTTATTCATGGGAAAGCTCAAGCTAATCCTTAGCCTAAGTGAGGCCTAAGGAGATATAAAATCCATTTTTTTGTTGAAATTTTAAAAAAATAAACGTTTTTTTTATATAATTTTGGAAATACGTAATATTTTAAGGATTTTAAACTATAGTTTTAGTTTAAATTGATACTTATCATAATTTATTCGCATTTTGGCGAAAAAATACAAAATCTTTATTCTGATGTACAAAACAATATTACCGTAAAGTTTTATCTACATTCATTCAGTAGTTTTTACGAGAAAGAATAACAAATATCCATCTATCTTAAAAAATATTGACATTTATAAAGGAATACATTTTGGTCGAAAAAAGAAGTTTCTTGATATTCTCTGACAATTAAATTTTAAATGTTCTATAACTATTAATATTTATTTGGCCTTATTCAAACAGTGAATAATAGGATAAATAGAATTTAAGGTATATGAAATATTTAATTCGATATATCTTAAGTAAGGTGGAATGAAACAATTTTTAACTGATTTGAAAAAAAGAGGAGTTTCTCAATTCCTCTATATTTTTATGGAAACGAATTATTTTCTTACATACATAGCTTCACGCCGTATCCCGCATATAGTGGGGTAGGCAGGGGGAGCCTATTGTTAAGACACTCCTTTCCCCACTTTTTAATTGTATTTACACGAATATAGTATCTGTAATTAAATTACAACGCCTGTCGTGGCGCAGAGGCATAAGCGTACGACTGTAAACGCGACAGGTTGTGAATTCGATTCTCACTCCAGGAAATGAAATTTTTCATTTCCTGGGTTTGGTAACAAGGAAAAGTGCGGCGTTGAGCTCCGCCACTCAGCATCAAATGCCTCAATTCGGTGGAAAGTGGGGAACAGAGTGTTCCCTCTGCCTACGCTGCTATATGTGGGATACAGCGTGAAGCTATGTATGTATTAAATTGCAAATATGAAAAAAATCTATATTCTATCAAGAAACTTTCATATTAACATGGTACGACGAATATTTTAAAGTGCAGATTATACAGGGCTTAAAGTCTTAGTTCAACGTTTCGTAGCTTGTAAAGTTATGCGTAATTCTCGATGCATCCAGCCAATATAATGCTTATAGTCAAAATGTGTTTCATATTTCGACTTAATAACTTAAAAACATATATATGAATTTAAACTCTCATGGTCACATACATAAGAATAAGTTTGTTCGACGGGATATTTACCATGTATTGTTTTTAGCAGGATGTCGTTCTACCCTATAGTCCAGGCGCTTATTAATTGTGGTAGGTGGTCGGATCTGCCCCTTACATGCCACCTCACACCACCATCCCCGACAGTTGAACTCTGTAGTAAAATCGCTTACGAATCGCGCATATGCCTTATGTGACGAGGAACACTTGGATAAGGAATTAACACACATAAGCGATGTGCTGTAGAGAAAGGGTTATAAGGGGCAGATCCGACCACCTACCACAATTAATAAGCGCCTGGACTATAGAGTAGAACGACATCCTGCTTACCAGCCCTATATTAAAGGAGTGACAGATAAGATCTCGAATATGCTACAAAATTACTCAATTAAAACTATCTTCACTCCTTTCAAAAAGCTGTCACAGTATTTACGGTCCCCTAAAGACAGCTTTCCATTGGAAAAACCAGGCGTTTATAAAGTTAATTGCAGCTGTGGGAGCTCCTATATAGGGCAAATCAAACGGACGATTGCATGCCGCCTTAAGGAGCACATACGAGCTGTTAAAAACAATGATCCACAAAAATCAGCTATCGCGCAACATCTTCTGGAGTCCGGGACAAACCACTGGATTGAGCTGCATAACCCGCAAATACTTTCGACAGAACGCCACTACATACTACGATTAGTCAGGGAAGCAATTGAAATTTAAAAAGTCAAGAACTTCAACCGTGAAGATGGGTTTCAACTGTCAAGTGTATGGCATCCAGTGGTTCGCGTATGTAAAAACAACAAACCAGTGACCAATAAAAATACAGTGAGCATAGTGTGTCGCGATAGAGTTTACGGTGAATGCAAACATTAATAGTGGTACGACGACGCATAATAAAAGAGTACGAAAGAGGGTAGACCGATATGTCTGCTCTTAACTACCGTCGGCTTCGCAGTATCTCCAGTTTACCCGTGATCATGGTACTTGCAACAGCATCGAAATATCGGGAGTTCAAAATAAAAACAATACATGGTAAATATCCCGTCGAACAAACTTATTCTTAAAAACATGTTATTATATTTCGGAGTATCTGTGACGTATTAAAGAGAAAGTTGTCGTGAATTTGGTTCGTGCTCTTGGTATTGTTTATAATATTGAGGTTTTTATCAAAAGTATTCGAAGTACTATATTTTGAATTATTTCTTTTTTTTTAAAATACATACGGAAACTGGAATAAACGAGATATACTGGTTCTGTGGTCAAATTCACGGAAAATGGAAGAGGAAATACTATGGCAAACGTCCAGTTTCGTGTTAATGAAGTTGCGCGCGAGAACAAGGTATCTCAAACTTTGAATATTTGAAGTTTTTTAAACACTTATTAAAAAAACTTTTCTTAGCATTCGCATATTCATGTATTCATTTTGTTCATATCTATAATTACTAATAAAACGAGCAGTTTTTGTAATGAACACGTTTGCTTTATTTGACAGTTGTAAACCAGAGACAATATAGAATAGATCATAGACACGCTATAGTCTTCCTTCAACACTCATTTCGATATCAATAAACAATACCCCCACTATATCGAAATAACAAAAGAAAAACAACAAACAATTAACCTGAAAACACTGTATCACAAATCCTCACATATAAATAAACTATTTTTTAATGACTCCCAGAGTTTTCATAAATTCATAATGTTTTGCCCTACTGTGTGACTGGTGACTGTTAGCAAGCTTCAATGCACTCTGGCTATCATTAAACACAACTATCTTATCACAAGAACCAATTATTTCTATTTCTAATCTTGGCAGATATATTTTAAATAAATAATAATAGTAAGATATATTGCATAATATTTTGCTTTATTATAATATTAATACGAAACTTATTTAAATATAAATTAGTAAAATATAAAATTCCAAATGATAAAAAAAAACGCAAAGCCAAATATATTTTTATTGCAGCTGACGCTTTATGCCTTAGAGCAGGGAAGCCAGAAAGAACTTAGTGTTAAAATTTCGTTTCGGAGCTTAACGCCGCTCTTTGTCTTTTAAGAGAGGGGAAATGAAAATAATTTAAATATTCATTCATTCCGCCACACGGGAATTGGCCAACAATCAATCATTTTTACAGTCAAATGTTGGCCCACTGTGCCACAATGGCCCAGAATTTTTTTAATTGCTAGAAGATGAATACAGAAATTAAAAAAGAACCTTAATTATATTTTATAAAATGATAAAACGTATCACATATCAAGTAATTATTTTATTTTTGGGTGAATAAATAAAGAAATATTTTTAATATTTTCAAGCAAGAATTCAAAGTGAAAACAAAGGTTTATTAAAATAAGAGCTACACGAGAAAGTTTTAATTGGGTAGGTCAATAATTCCTTGTATTGTTTATTTAATACTATAAATTCTTTTCAAATTATCTTTGAATATACATAAATAAAGTAAATACAGCTATTATATAATATCTAACCATCCACGTTTGACTGTAAGCGCGAGGGTTGTGAGTTAGATTCCCAGTTGAGGGAATGACAATATAAAAAAAATAATTATAATTTCGTGTGATGATAAGTTATACTCAGGGAAGACAACACGCAATGTTTGAGACATTCGAAGCGAATAACAGAGAACTTAGTGTTTCGATATTAAGTTCTCTCAGTTTTTCTACGCCTCTACGGTTTTTCTACGGTTGTGAGTTCGATTCCCATTCCAGGAAATGGAATTTTTCATTTCCTGGGTTTGGTAACAAGGCAAAGCACGGCGTTGAGTTCCACCACTGAGCACTAATACTTCGATTCGGCGGAAAGTGGGGAACGGAAGGTCTTAACACTAGGTTCCGTCTGCCTACCCTGCTATATACGGGATACAGCGTGAAGCTAAGTATGTATGTATGTAGTTTTTCTATACAACAAAAACTGTAAATCGTTTTGCGTGAACTTCTTTATATAATGAAAATATTAACAAAATAGAATTTCTATTGCAAATAAAATACCCAAAAAAAGTAATGTTATCTCAAATAACTCAATAACTACTCATCAGAGCTTAACTAAATTTGACCACATCATAAGCATCAGCTATCATATAAAAAAAGAACCATCAAAATCGGTTATCCAATATCTAAATAATCCAAAATTTATGCGGTAGCTCACGCAAAAATACAGTCAAATTGTCCACTACCTGCTTTTTATCAATTTGCTTAATACTTAGAATTATTGAAATTAAATATATGAAACCATAATAATATAATCTTAAGATTATGAAGTAGTTTTGTTTATTTCCAATCATTACGATTTCATGTTAAAAGCCATTTATGTATTCTTATATTGGCACGCGATCATAAATTACTATCTTTTGTGAGCTTTTGTAGTATATTTCATATTGATTGGTTATTAGACGTAAGTTATAAATACAATATTATATATATATTGTTATGACGTACAACATCATCAAAATATGAAAAATGAGTTCTTATTACATACAAACATTTTTTGAATTTCATGCTTTTTAAATATGATCTATAATCTATACATATATAAATACGAGAAGCAAAAATGTTGTACCCCTTTTTACGAAAATTACGCAGATGGAGGAGCATGAAATTTGGCACACTTATAGTTTATGTAGAGAAGGAGTGCAGAATTCTAACATTATTTTAAAATAATATATAAAAATATATTAAATTAACAAAATAAATATTACACACACTACCATGGTTTGACATCCATGTTTATATAAAGTGACATATACATACATTGTTAAAGACAACGCGTTGTTAACGCGTCAACGGGGGCTCTAGTAATTATAAAGGCAGAATAGATTTTTCTACTCTTGTAGTGTATATTATATATTTTTCATTTCCCTGCTCTGATAAGACAATATAAGCGTTGAGATCCTCTCAAAACACTGCTTTGAATTTGAGCGGAAAGTGACGAACGGAGTGTATTTACACTAGTTTTCTGTATATCTATGATAATCAAGTCTTCAAAAAAATTTAAAATATTTTTTGATATATAACTTTGATTACGCTATTAATGGTAGCCATATTTTATAAGCTTTTTTACACTTGTGAAGATCGTACGTGATCTTTGTAATTACATATAAGATGAAGACGAAATGCGTTGTCGGGGCAGAAAGTAGTGAAGGGAGTGACTTATCATTAATAACTAGCTGTATTGAGAAAGTAAGCTGACTTTGTATGGACTTCATAACTCTTGCCATACAAATTATATATTACACTATAAATTTTTATTAAAAAATTGATGGTCTTCCATATAAAATATTACCCTCTAATATATAGCCTTGGGGGAAAAATTTCATCAAATTTCAAAATACAGTCAGGATATGTTATTTAGTAAGTATACTTTGTACAATTTTTTATAGCGACATAAATCTTATGAATGTAACCAATGAAGTTATATATATTTATTTTTTTTTGCTTCACGCTTTACTCTACACAGCAGAATAGTCGAGAGAACCTAGTATCAAAATAATGCGTTTTGTGCTTTCCGTTCAATTTCTAGAAATTGCGTGTTAAGTGGCAGAACTTACCGTCGCGTTAAATCTTAGCAGAGCGTAGAATTGAAAACATTTTTATATATAATTATTATTGTCTCGAATGGGAATCGAACCCAAAACCAGTCAACATTATCTCACTGCGCCACGAATACCTCAATTATGATGAATATTATATAATTATATTCCATGAATCCAATATTAAGCGGATTTTCTATTCTAATAACGAAGCTATTAATAATGAACAATACACTCCTGCTAATGTCAGTATGTCGATTAGGTCGCTACGTAATTGACTATTAAGCATCAGTAATTATCTTAACTCTATTTAACTACTCCCATCAAGCATAAGCCATATATATATTAGATATGTTCAATATTTATAACGGCCATTCGTGGCGCAGATTGTGGGTTCGATTCCCATTTCAGGAAATGAAAATAATAATATTTATAATGATTAATATTTAGTTTTTTCATTTCTTCGCTCTGGTAATAAGGCAAACCGAGTTCTCGGATTTTCTCTTCCTATCTTGCAATACATTTCATAACAATCATTATAACAATCATCAATACAATTTCCTAGTGGGATACAGCGTGAAGCTAAAATAATAATAAAATAATTAATATTTTCATTTCCTCGTTTTGGTAATAAAGGGCGGCGTTGAGTTTTGCTGCTAAGTACGCAATGCCTCAATTCGGCGGAAATTGGAGAACGGAAATGTTAATAGAACGGAATGTCTTAACACTAGGTACTCAAGTTCCCTCTGCCTACCTGCTATGTGCAGGATACAGCGTGAAGCTAAAAAAAGTTAGGGCGTACGTATTATGATTATCCAATTATATTTTAAATTAATTTTAATTTAAAATTATACTATTTTTTTAAATTTGTATAAAAAATCTAAGTAGGTGAATCTAAATAGCACTTTACAAGTGTAAAGGCGTTATTACATTTTATGACATGAAAATATATGCATAATTTTTATTTCGTAATTTTTGAAGTGTACTTCAACTTTCTGTTTAATTAAACTTATACGAGTATAACCTACAGTTAAAAATTACAAATACAAGGTTGAAATTTTTAAATATATATGAATTATTTCTCCTTAGTTTCACGCTTCCCACGTGTAGAGCAGGAAAGACGAAGATAAGCTAGTGACTCTTTTCTTTAGTATCAACCCATTTTCAATGACGACAATGTCATTAAATACACAAGAATTGCTCGATCATCGTGTTTTGTTTAATGAAACCGGAAATTTAAAAAGAAATTTAATATATTTTGAAAATAAATGAAATTAAATGAAATTTGAAAATAAATTTAATATAATGATTCTAAACGGAAGTCAAATCTACCACTATCATATATATATATATATATATATATATATATATATTTAGATACTATTTTAATGTACGAAGATGTAGTCTTAACAATTTTTAGTTAATCTTATTTACAATTTAGTATATATTTAATTCAAGTGTAAATTCTAAATTATACTTTTTTCGTTGCTTATTACAAAAAACTGTAAAATATACGAAATTTCTTTTGAATTACCCTGTCGTGACACGTTTTATACGACGGTCAGTGTCCACTTCAGGATAAAATACACCGCTGCATGCTTGAGAACAATGCTAGTAAATTGCATTGGAACTTTATTTTGTTTTGTATATGTATGGGAAAAGTTAAAGGATAAATTCGTGGTAAATGCATTTTTGTGGTAAAATATAAACGCGTAAATTAAACGATATCAGGTGAGAAATATAGGTTTGAATTTATAGTAATGTTAGGTAAGTAACAACATATATATACATACGCAAGACTACGACCCAAACGAAATTAGTTTATTAATTATTTTATTTCAGATCAATTAGAAATTTCTTTTAAATTATTTATTATATTGGCGTGGCGGAGAGGCACATGCGTGCGACTGTAAACGCGACGGGTTGTGGGTTTCATTCCCACTCCAGGAAATAAAATTTTGAAATAATATTTAGTCATTTCTTAAATCTGGTAACAAAGCTAGACGCAGAGTTGAGTTCTGCCACTCAGCACAAAATGCCTCAATCCGATGGAAAGGGGGGAACGGAATTGTTGAAAGAGATCGGAGTGTCTTAACACTAGGTTCTCAGGTTCCCTCTACCTACCCTGCTATGCGGGATACAGTGTGAAGCTAAAAAAAAGGTATGGCTTATACCCTTTTATATAAAAAATAATAATATCACCTATTAGTAAAGTAATAAACTGAATACCAGAGTTTTCACTAAGCTAGTATCCACATATATGTCATGTCGACAGTTGTCAATGTTCAAATTTAATAACCTATCTCAATAATTAATAGATCAAATAATAATAATATAATCAATAATTAATAGATCGCAAAATTTAAAAGAAACTGTAAAAACACATAAAACAAACTCAAACCAAAAAACAGTAGTTTAAGAGACCGAGCAGGCAATGTCTGAGGCCAACCCATGAGTTAAAACCAGGAAACGTAAACAACCCGAATGCGTGTTAACTGACACTTTAAACGCACTTGCTTCCGAGCTGAGATCGACCTTGAAGTCCTTTCGTAGCGATGTCGATTCCAGCCTAGGTACTATCAACTCAAGCATTACTGGTATGAAAAGTGACTTAGAACTGCTCACCGCGCATACTGCCGAAATACGTACCGAGATTAACTCTCTACGGGCCGAGCAGGTTGCATTCAAGCAGCAGATGATAGC
>JAKGSA010000965.1:139776-150280 GCA_033558755.1 Philaethria dido | reverse complement strand
ATATTAGAAGAAACTCCTTAATGCACCATGGATTCACCATGCGGGTACCCATCGCGTTGCAGAGAGAGGAGTTTGGAGAGTCCCTGGGACTTACGATACAAGAGTAGATTTAAGTGACCCCTTTAAAATGCTGATTAACGTTCACTTCCACTGTTCGCACTCCGATCTCTACCTACCCATATAAAGCAAATAACTTAGATTCTTAGTACTTTTGACAATATTACTGAGAGATTGTCAATTATGGAGAGAATTTCGTTGACCGTCGAAAACAGTGCCGATTATATAAGAAACTCACTTGGAATGTATTTATTACTCAACTTAAAGAACTTTTTACTGGATGAACCAATTTCCATGTACTCACATAGGATTACGACACAACGTGTAGGTTTAAAGGGCAGTGTTCCTAATGTGGTCCCAATGAAATTTAGTTATTCTGAGTAGTTTTGGAGTTGTTTGTAATAATGTGATTTTTTATTGCATTTAAACTTCTGTCGTGGTGCAGAGGCACAAGCGTGCGACTGTGAACGCGACTGGTTGCGAGTTCGAGATGTGTCTCGAACTCGCAACCAGTCGCGTTCACTGGAGTCTGGAGTGTGCTCCAGGAAATGTAAATGTATTAATATTTTCATATCCTGAGTTTGGTAACAAGGCAAAGCGCGGCGTTGAGTTCCGCCACTCAGCACGCAATCCCTCAATTCGGTGGAAAGTTAGGAATGAAGTGTCTTAACATTAGGTTCTCAGGTTCCCTCTGCCTACCCTGCTATATGCGGGATACAGCGTGAAGCTAAAAAAAATATGTGTATTTTATTCTTAACACATAAATGAATTGATTACAAAGTATCTAAAACATAAATTATATTGTATTTTATTGTTACTTCAAATATTTTCCGGTTTAAAGACTAGAAAAAGCGTTTTATGTGGCTATAAAGCTTTTACGTGAGTTAAGTGGTTACCCCACAGCATTGTGCTAGTGCCTGCAACGAGCGAGTTGACCATCGACGTCGTTATATATTACTAAATATACTAAAAATGGTAAGCTGTATATTTTTACGTATTCTAATATTTATAAAATTATTCACATATTTGTCTTTTTTATATCTCTATAATTTACTAAAAGATCTCGGCCTGTCTAGAACTATTATCAGTTCATTTCTAGCACGTATTTCGGAGGCGGCATTAGTAGGATCTTTTCAAATTTGGTTAGGTAGAGAGCAGAGCGTGGACAGTGGAGGTGAACGTTAATTCGCATTTTAAATGGGCCCCTTAAAACTGCAAACTAACTTAACTGTCGTAGGTCCCAGGCACTCTCCAAGCTCCTCTCTCTACAACGTGATGGGCACCCGCACGGTGAATACATGGATAGCTAAGAAGTTTCTTCTCATTGTATTATCGTCGGTCCTTGTTAAGTATGTAAAAATATCGTCTAATAAATATGACGTTTAAATATCGATCAAAATCACATAGGTACGTACCATGCTAATAAAAGCGTGTTAAGAGAGCGTGAAATTGTAAAAAAATGAAAGTAACAAGAATCGAACCCGCTCCCTTTAAATGTTATTTTTTTCTTAAACCTGTAATAATTGTATTATTTAACTGTACTAGTAAACTCTTTGATGAAATACCCATACCCTTAGTAACGTGTAAGTTGCTTTATATAAAAGTTTTTTTAGCTTCATGCTGTATCCCGCATATAGCAGGGTAGATAGAGGGAATCCGAGAACTTAGTGTTAAGACACTCTGTTCCCCATTTTCCCCCGAATTACCAAACCCAGGAAACAAAAATACTAAACTCTTACATTTTCTGGAGTGAGAACCGAACTCACAACCTGTCGAGTTTACAGTCGCACGCTTGCGCCTCGCCAGGCGTTAAAATTGTGTTATACAATAGAAAATAATAAATAAAATAACACAAAGTGTGGAAGGCGACCGCAAAAATCAACGAAATTTCAATTACTGGAACAGAGAGCGTTGATTGAATCGGTTTGGGGTCGCGATCGCGATTGGTATTGGAAGCGAATTGTTTAATGTGGTTCTAGAGAAACAACTATTGTGAATTAATTGGAACAGTATTTGTTTATTGTAAAGGTTAAGTTTTCGTAGAATTTATACATATAATTATTATTGGAGGCCATCGTGGCGCAGTGATAACGTCTACTGTAAATGCGTTAGTTTGTGGGCTCGACTTCTATACGGGGAGTAATTATATTAAACTGGTTTTCATTCCTTACATACATACACATACATAGCTTCACGCTGTATCCCGCATATAGCAGGGTAGGCAGAGGGAACCTAGTGTTAAGACACTCCGTTCCCCACTTTTCGCCGTATTGAAGCATTGCGTGCTGAGTGGTGGAACTCAATGTCGCGATTTGCCTTGTTACCAAACCCAGGAAATGAAAAATTCCATTTCCTGGAGTGAGAATCGAACCCACAACCTGTCGCGTTTACAGTACCTCTGCGCCATGCTTGTGCCTCTGCGCCACGACAGGCGTCCTTTGTAAGACAAATCGTGGCGTTGAGTTACACCGTGTAGCACGCAATATCTGTCGAGCGGAGAACGTAGTGTCTTGACATTAAGTTTCTGTCTACTCTTCTATATGGATAAACGCGTGAAGCGGTTTTTTGACTCAAAATGCAATAGTATCCTCCGGAGGGTAAAGAGATATGTAAGAACCGTATCGTTTGACACTCCGTTCTCTCTGATTACCCCGCTAGGGACAAAGCGTGAAGTTAAGTAAGTAAGTATACATAGTGAAATGTATGAAAAGTGCGGAACGGAGTGTCTTAGCACTAGGCTCCCTCTGCCTACCCTGCGGGATACAGCGTGAATCTATGTATGTAAGTCTGCGATAGTATCTGTTTGTAAATTCGTAATATTTATGTTATGTTTTCTCCTGTATACATATTTTACTCCGACAGGTAGAAACTTTCTAAATCGATAAAATAACGAAAGTTTCCCGCGAGATTGCAGATAAAAGTTGTACAAACATTTTGTTTCCGGATAGGCTTGTATTGATGTAAGTTTATCGCATTCATCTTCAGGTGGCTTTAGCTTTTTACGTTGAATATATACATAGGTAGCTTTACGATTTATCCCGCGTAACATGGTAGTGAATGAGATTGTAGTGTCTAGTCACTCCGTTCTCCACTTTCCATCCGAATTCGAAATTGCATGTTCAGTGGCGGAATTCAACGTCTGAGCGAAGAAATGAAAATTATTGTAACGCCAGCCCGCCATGTGCTAAGCCTGCCATATACCGTGCCATGCCGGAGCCAAGTCAAGCCAAGCCATGCCATATAAGCCTTTATATCCTGTTGATTGTTTATTAAAATAATTAATTTAATTTATTAAATAGAAATGTAACTGTCATTTAATTCAAATGAAAATAGATTGTCAATTGATTCTAACGTGGCTCGCTATTGTTTTTAAGTGGGGAAAATATTTTAAATGGGCTTGCAATTCATTTTTTAATTCATTTTCAAGTTAAGTGGAAGCTCTGTTCGTTGAAGAATTAAATACGTGTAACTGACACTCTTTATATTTACTCGCCGTTTTATAATATCATTCTTGCGAACGAAAATCGAACTCGCAACTAATAGAGAACCACAGGGAGACGCTGCCCGAATGTGCTAACGATTGCTTCTAACATATAGGCTGTTAAAAATAATATATTGTCCTAATTGTAATATTACATGCGAATGGAAGGCAGAGTGATATACCGTTGTATTTCATTAAATTCAAAATATACTTAATACAAACAGACTGCAAGTACTTTTAAATTATTTAATAAAATAACAACCAGCTCAGACGGCAGTTCTGTTGAGGAGAACTATCGAGAAACTCAACAGTTACTATTTTCAAAATATATTATTATTAATAACTCAATGACCAGATTTAAACTTAATTAATATGAGATCGTATCAGAAGCATTATCTATCATATAAACAAACTTTCATCAAAATTGGTCCACCCAGTAAAAAGTTTGCGGTTACACAATAAAAAAATACAGTCAAATTGAGCACTTCCTCCTATTTTTGAAATCGTTTATAAATGCATCCTTGCCTTTTCCTGTTTCCTACAATATTACTTTCCGTCTACTCCAAAGCGTAATCAATCTTTTCTTTTATTAAAATTCTGAAGTAGTGCCACGAGAAAGGCGATAGATTACGAAGTTTTATAATTTTAAAAGCAGTTTTGCGGCGGACCGCGAGCGTGTGACAGGCGACGCGACACGGCGAGGCGACGCGAGTACTACCTTACTTTGTTGTTTACAGCATTTTCTTTCTGTTTGGTGGTAGGAGGTTCGTCCTCCGTCTGGCTCGCGACCACTATCATGTCAAAGACGAACCGCCAAATATCTTATGATGTGTTCCGGTTCGATGGCATGTAAGCCAGGTTTTCCCCTTTCCCACCCATCCTTTCCCAAAAATGTGGTGGTTCCGATAGCGGACTACTATATTATCCTTCCCTTCCATCTGTATCCTCTAGGTTGGCAACGCATCTAGTACATCTCTTGTGTTGTAGATGTTCATGGGCGAAGGTAACCACTTACCATCAGGCGGTCCTTCTGCTCGTTTGCCATCCGGTATCCATAAAAAAAAAAAAAAAAAAAAAAAAATGGTATGTGCATTTTGAAGCAATGATACTTTTTGTACACCTACACGCATAATTTTTTTTCTTTTTTTTTAGTTTCGCGATGTATCCCGCATATACAGGGTAGGCAGAGGGAACTTGAGAATCTAACGTTAAAGCACTTTGTTCCCCATTTTCTGCCGAAATGCAATGCCTCAAGCATTGCGTGCTGAATTGCAGAACTCAACGCCGCGCTTTGCCTTGTTTCGAAACCCAGGGAATGAAAATAATAAACTTTTACATTTCCTGGAGTGAGAATCGAACCCACAACCTGTCGCGTTTACAGTCGCACGCTTGTGCCTCTGCGCCACGACAAGTGTTAATTTTATTTATTTATTATTATTATTTTTTTTAACTTCAAGCTGTATCCCGCATATAGCAGGGTAGGCAAAGGAAACCTAAGAACCTAATGTTAAGACACTCCGTTCTCGTACAACAACTCCGTTCCCGACTTTCCGCCAGATTGAGGCATTGCGTGCTGAGTGGCGGAACTCAACGCCGCGCTTTGCCTTGTTACCAAACCCAGAAAATGAAAATACTTAATTTCCTGGAGTATGAATCGAACCCACAACCTATCGCGTTTACAGTCGCACGCTTGTGCCTCTGCGCCACGACAGATGTTCAATTTATTATTTTTTTTAATTTTTATTTATTAATTTTTAATATTCTTAAAAAGCTAATCACACACTGAGGAAACGAAAGCTGTACACTTTTTATATATATTAGGATAGTTAACGAGAAACTGTTATTAAGACACCCTGTTCTCACTTTTGGCCTGAATTCGAGAAATTGCGTGTCAAATGGCGGAACTCAACACCGCGCTTTGTCTTATTAGAGTAGAGAAATGAAAATAATTTAAATATTATCGCTTACCTAAGTGGAGATAAATCATACTGTTCATATACGGGGTATGGGACAACCGCTACAATAAATGAAACCACCTTTTTGAGTACTCCTTGTAAACACAATACGATTATAAAATAATAGTTTTTACTTAAAATGAAAAAGTGTTTTTTTCGAACAAAATAAATAATAAAATATTCGTTACAAAATCAGACGCAATGGTTACGTATGACGCAAGAGGACACTAACCTGTCAGAGCGGCAACGTCGCACGTCATCTCATTGAAGTAATCGAGTGGTGGGTAATGGCGGTAAATAGATGTTAACACAACGTAACACTGTTTTTAATTTTACACAAACTCACGGTTATTATTCCATTTAATCACTAATTATTTTATACTTTTAGGTTTTCAAAATGTCCACCTTGCCTCTCGATGCATAAATGACATCTACGCAACATATTGAGTCTAACTCTGCCTAATAAATCTCCCCGCGCGGCTAAATTTTTGAGTTTTTCAAAAGCTCGGGTAATTCTTTCTCGGAGCTTATTTTCGGTATGGACATCTGTAGCGTAGACATCATTTTTTATTTTTCCCCTTAAAAAAAATCAAGTGGTGAAATCAAAAAAATCTAGGAAACGAGCAGGCCACCGGCGAGGTCCTTATCGACCGATCAATTTGTGCCCAAACATACTTGTGAACGCGTTCCTCGCAAGTATCCCAGGATGTGCAGGTGCTCCATCTAATGGGAACCATAATCTTCTATACGCGTCTAAGGGAATCTGTTCGAAATAATATCTGTTATAGGTATGTATAAGTTGCAGAAATTTTGTGGCGTTTAAATTCAGTCAATAAAAACTGGGCCTATTATTTTATTATTATGAATGTCAACCCTCACATTTATGGCAAATCGGAATTGATGTGCAGATTCTCTATTTAATTGTGGATTTTCTTCATGCCAGTATCTAAAATTCTTCGTGTTCCAAATTCCATTGCGCGTAAATGTACTTTCTTCGGTCCATAGGATATTGCATATGAAATCTGGGTCTCTCTGTACATTGTCCAGTAGCCACTCACGTTATGATAGTCCAACAGTCTTATCCCGCCCTAACAACACCTGAACTATCGCGTATTTAAATGGCGGACGCATGTTTCGCTTTAAAACTTTGCGAACGGTACTATGGCTTATTCGGAAATGGTTAGCTGCTCTGCGTAAGCTAAACGTCGATTTTAAAAATATAAATTTCCTATTCCTATTCGATTCCCACTCCAGGAAATGTTAGTATTTTCATTTCCTGGGTTTGGTAACAAGGCAAAGCGCGGCGTTGAGTTCCGCCACTCAACACGCAATGCCTCAATTTGGCGGAAAGTGGGGAACGGAATTGTTGTAAGAGAACGGAGTGTCTTAACACTAGGTTCTCAGGTTCCCTCTGCCTACCCTGCTATATGCGGGATACAGCGTGAAGTTAAAATAGTAGCTAGTAGCATTCAACCCTGTTGTCCGTCGTCGTCGCCTTCTGTCTTTCCCGCCAATTTCTTTTAAATGAAACTATTGCTTAAACGGTCAAATAAGTGCATAATAAATTGCCCAAACAATTATAAGTAATTTCGATAATACTTCTTACATGATATTTGATAATAAAAAAATATTTACCAAAATGTTAAAGCATAACAAAATAAATAAAATGAATATGAGTTCGTTTGTTGTTCGTTGTCATTCGTTTTCTCGCTCTTTCACTTTGAGATAAAGTTTTAAAAGTTAACATTAATATCTACCTGATTTTAATAGATTTTTATTACAACAGTATTAAATAAAAAAAATCCTATAATTATTTTTAATAGTAAATAATTATTTAAAATAATTAAAAAGGTAGATACTATTTAATAAAAATAACCTAGTAAATCGATTTTTTATTATCTGTGTAAATTAGTTGTCATTTACATGTCAAGGTCAACGTGCGACTGAGTTTTGCTTATTTACATAATTTTTCACATTAAATCTCACAGTTTGTGTTAGTCAAAATTATTCTTACTATTGTTGAAATTTCACGGAAGTTAACTTTGATACTAGCGTGACGTGTATGAGTTATAATTATGAGTTATAATAGTGAATTTTTGAAGTGGATCACTTTTATACTATTGTAGTGTTAAAGCAAAGCACAGAATCTAAAACTCAGTTTTTGGACTATTTAGTAATGAGAAGAATATTAATAGTGTAAGAATACTTATGGTATTAAAACTGTAAGTAAAACGTGTTACTAACGATGATGATCTAAAACGAATGATTCAATCTGTGATTACAATTATCATTTATAAGTAAGTTTTTAAGAGCTGTGGTAGCGTAGTTTTTTTTTTTTTTAATAATTTAATAGGAACTCCAGATAACATGACTGTCTAAAAAAAATTATAAATGAAATATGGAAGATCGGCAACGTACTTAATAGTATTTTTAGTAGTACTAGATATTTACGTCATCGGTGCGTAATACAGAACGGTTAAAAATCGGAATCGTAAATATTAGTCCTGCACCTAAACCATCAACATGGCTTGATTGATTATTATGTGTACGACCTTGAAGTATTGTACTCTACATGTGGTGAGACCTACTCGTAGGCTCAGCTAATTACATTCAGTATATTTTTTATAAAGGAAACCAAAGATATTCCTTCACGTATTAATATAATATTATATGCATAAATACTGAGTCAAATATATAACCATAGTAACTTATCTAAGAAGCTTAAATAAAGAAGATTAAAAAAGCTTAGTACAGTATGGATCAATCGTATCCGGATCTTACCTTACGGTAGAGCACTTCATGTAATTATAGTAAGCGTTATTTGCACGGTAAATATTAAATCTATGTATAAATACTTGAAACATACACTTTGGACCTTTTACAGAAAATTACGCGGACGGAGGAGCATGAAATTTAGCACACTTATAGAAGGAGTGCAGGGAATACTAACATTTTCTTAAATAATGCATAAAAGTATATTAAATTAACAAAATAAATTTACACACACACTAATGCGATCATGTTTATATAAAGTAACATATACATTGAAGATCACGCGTTGTTAACGCGTCAAGCAAGAGACACTAGTAATATAATTTTGACTTTATAAGAAGTAAAGAGCAGCTAAAATATTTGGACTCTCTTTCGAAGTACTCACCTATAGATAATCTTATTTTATTCCCTAAGCTGAGTTAAGTAATATGAAAAATACAGAGAAAGTCAACAAAAGGTATGAACCACAAATACGCAGTGATAAGAATAATCATTATAAAAAATGCAATGATTGAGCAACGCCTGTCGTGGCGCAGAGACACAAGCGTGCGACCGTAAATACGACTCGTTTTGGGTTCGATTCTCACTGCAGGAAATGTAAATATTAAATAATATTTAGTATTACCATTTCCTCGCTTTGGAAATAAGCCAAAGCGCGGCGTTGAGTTCCGCCACTTTATTAATACTAGAAGTACCCTAATATCCACAATATTTTTTGTTCAATAAGGTTTAAAAGCTTAGTACAGAATGGATCAATAGTATCGAAGCTCTTACGTTACGAGGACACTCGACGTACCTGAAGCGGACAAAGCGAGCTTTAATTACGATGACCTAACGAAACGAATTGAGTTACTATTTCACTATTTAGTTGAAATGTTATTAACTGACTTCAAAAAAGGAGGTTCTTTGTGCTAATTTTAATACATACATACATAGCTTCACGCTGTATCCCGCATATAGCAGGATAGGCAGAGGGAACCTAATGTTAAGACACTCCGTTCCTCACTTTCCACCGAATTGAGGCATTGCGTGCTGAGTGGCGGAACTCAACGCCGCGCTTTGCCTTGCTACCAAACCCAGGAAATGAAAATACTAAATTTTTACATTTCCTGGACTGGGAATCGAAGCCACAACCTGTCGCGTTTACAATCGCACGCTTGTGCTGTTGCGCCACGACGCGTTATTTTCTATATATGTGCTCGCTTTTATATAAGAATAATTCGCTAATAGTAATTATTTTTCGCTGGAAAGTGGGGAATGGAGTGCCTTAACACTAGGTTCCCTCTGCCTACCCTGCTATATGCGGAATACAGCGTGAAGCTATGTACGTATGTATGTATATATGTAATTATTTTTGGTGTAAACGCTTTTTCAGTCCACTATTTAACCAAAAAATACCTCTACGAACTAAAACTGTTCCTCTAGAACAGAAACCTACTTAACAATTAAAGTTTCTCGCGTAAAGTAAATGTTAGCGTGTGGCGCGACACTGTCGGTGTCGGTGTGCGGTGTCGACACTACAACCAGTTTCAAGTGATTGTATAATTAAGTGAGGAACTAATTATAGTTGCCGGCTTTGTTCCAGTTCACGCTCTGCTCTCAGACACCTCGACACAGCGACATTCGTCGCTTTCGCTAAGAAAGTTATTCTTGCATATTTATAAGTTATTACTGTGTTATTTTATATTAAGTTTTTATATTTGAGGCTAACTCGTATCGTGGCCTAGAGGCAGAAGCGTGCGACTGTAAATGTGACAGGTTGTGGGTTCGATTCTAACTCCAGCAAAAAGAAAAAATCCATTCCAACTCGAATGGAATGATTGGAATTATATAAAAAAATATTTTTAACTCTCCCCTATGGCAAGACAAAGCACGGTGTTAAATTCCGCCACTTAACACACCTTAAACTAAATTTCAATGAGACTACATCACGAGCGCTAGTTATCATATAAAAATAATCATCAAAATTGATTCATCCAGTAATAAGTTATGCGGTAACACACATAACAAAAACAATTTTTGTTAGGTGGTAGGAGGTTCGTCCTCCGACTGGCTCGCGACCACTATCATGTCAAAGACGAACCGCCAAATATCTAATGATGTGTTCCGGTTCGATGGCATGTAAGCCAGGTTTTCCCCTTTCCCACCTATCCTTTCCTCAAAATGTGGTGGTTCCGATAGCGGACTACTACATTGTCCTCCCTTTCCATCTGTATCCTCTAGGTTGGCAACGCATCTA
>JAKGSA010000965.1:113562-139673 GCA_033558755.1 Philaethria dido | reverse complement strand
CAAATTGATAACCTTCTCCCTTTTTGAACTTGGTTAAAAGAAATGATTTTCTCAATTCGATTAGTGCGTAACTTTTTATTGGGTGAAGCATTTTTGACTACTCTTTTTTTATAAGATATGTAGTTTCCAGATGTAGCCCCATTTAAAATTAATTAAGATCTCTGACGAGTGGTATTTCAGTTAGTCACAATAATTTCAGATATTAGTGCATTTTATTACACACATATACATAGCTTCACGCTGTATCCCGCATATAGCAGGGCAAAGGGAACCTAGTGTTAAGAAACTCCGTTCCCCACTTTCCGCCGAATTCAGGCATTGCGTGCTAAGTGGCGGAACTCAACGCCGCGCTTTGCTTGTTACCAAACCCAGGAAATGAAAATTTCCATTTCCTGGAGTGGGAATCGAACCCATAACTTGTCGCGTTTACAGCCGTGCCTCTGCGCCACGACAGGCGTTCATTGCGAATAGTAACTTCATTATAACTATTTCTTTTTTTTCAACTTCGTGTAGGCAGAGGGAACCTGAGAACCTAGTGTTAAGACACTCCATTCTATTTTTTACTCCGTTTTATTGAAAACAAAATTATTTTTGTTAAAATCTTAACTATAATTGTTCAAAATATTGAACAAAGCGATTTATAAAAGAGTTCTCGTTAGTAACTATCTTTATCAAGTGCATATTCTCCATAGTAAAACCGCATTAGTAGGCTCCTCGTCCCATGGGATCGATGGTGAACGTACGCCATATATTAGGTCCTCTGGGAAATCTAACTACATCGGCGCATCTTGGCTCGCCCGGCTATGGGCAGGTTGAATTAAACCGCTTCGTGTAATCTTTGGGGCGGTTAGATACCTTGATTTATGTTCTTGGTTTTTTTGGTTTAAGAAAATTTACTAGCAAAAACGTTGAAAGATTAATTTTGTGTGATTTTTGGATATATTAAATGGAAGTATTTTAAAATGTAGACTACTACGTACTACTGTAGTGTTAGAAACGGGTTTCCAAAAATACATAGATACATAGCTTCACGCTGTATCCCGTATATAGAAAGGTAGGTAAAGGGAACCTAGTGTTAAGACACTCCATTCCCCACTTTGCGTGCTGAATGGCGGAAGTCAACGCCGCGCTTTGCCTTGTTACCAAACCCAGGAAATGAAAAATTCCATACATTTTTTTAATTGGTAATGAGCATTAGTATAGATTTATTTATAAGACGAAAAAATACTAAATAAAAAAATTAAACAAATCAAACCTTTTTAGATAAATTTGTAATGCAAGACTTATTAACATATTCACGCCAGTTAAAAAAATTGTTACATTGTAATAAAAATAAATTATAAAATATTAATTTGGTTGTAGTACTCACAGGTACTCGAAATCTATTCAGATCATAAAATAATTACACGAATTGAGCTATAAAAGAGATCCCATCGAGACACATCGAGGGTGGCATCATTACTGCTTATAAATATTTATTTTATTTTATTTACTAGCTATAAATAAAATAAAATATATGGCGAGGCCAATAGTGGTATAGAGACAAGCGTGCGACTGTAAATGCGTCAGGTTGTGGGTTCAATTCCCACTCCAGGGAATGAAAATATTAAATATTTATTATAACTATTGTCCCCATTGACGCGTTAACAACGCATTGCCTAGCAATCACTTCATACACATGGATGTCAAACCATGGCAGTATATTTAACATTTATTTTATTAATTTAATATATTTTTTAAGTATTATTTCAAAAAGATATTATCGTTCTGCACTCTTTATATAGCGATAAACTATAAGTGTGCCAAGTATGTGTATCTATAAGAAGTTATCATGGCGCAGTTAACAGTGTTTAATTGTAAACGCTCTTGGTAGTGGGTTCGATCCTGCTAGATGAAATAAATATATTTAAATGGCTTACATTTCTCTGCTCTGGTCAAATAAAGGGCGGTGTTGAGTTCCGCCACTTAACACGCAATGCCTCAATTTGACAGAGAGTGGGGAACGGAAGACTAAAAAGAACGGAGTGTCTTAACACGTCGGTTCTCTGGTTCCCTCTAAGGAAGGAAGCTAAATAAATATTAGCAGAATGTACTATAGACCCGCTACTGTTTCGAGCGCTAGTTACAGATAACAATAATTAACTTCATAGCGCGTTATTATATGACTTTCGTTGGCTGAATAATTTTGGTCGGCGCCATTTCAAGTTTTTTGTAAATATCTGTATAATATATTACTAAGAGCGCTTCTATGAAGTAATATCACATTTTTATGCCAAACTATATTTTTTAACTGACTTCAAAAAGGAGGACATTCTCATTCGACTGTATTTCTTTATGTGTTACCGCACAACTTTTTACTGGGTGAACCAACTTTGATAATACTTTTTTATATGACAGTTAGTGCTTTTGATGAGGAACTGACAAGTAGTTTTTAAGTTATTCGTAATTTTTTCTAGCTTCACATATAGCAGGGTAGGCAGAGGGAACCTGAGAACCGAGAGTGTTAAGACACTCCATACCCCACTTTCCGCCGGATTGAGGCATTGCGTGTTGAGTGGCAGTATTCAACATCGCACTTTCCCTTGTTACCAGATCCAGGAAATGAACATACGAAATATTATTTAACATTTTCATTTCCTGGAGTGGGAATCGAACTCACAACCTGTCGTGTTTACAGGAGCACACTTGTGACTATGCGCCACGATATGCGTTTTATTCGTAATAATAATACTTTTTAGCGCATTTCATTTGAATTCGATTTTTTTGTTAAATTATTGTAATAAAAACAGTACAGTATACGCATGAAAATGACAAAATATTCCCTCTCACCCATTTCGATGTCGACTTACCGATATCATAATTTAGCTCAAAGCTTTCAAATGGAATTCGTGATAAGCTTTAATTGAGTCCGCATTTAGATTTGGCTGCCGACTGTTGAATACCTGCGCCCTTCCTATTAGATTATCAATATTATTATTAAAGCACCAGAGTAATAAGAAAAAATCTAGTGTCTAGACACTAAACTTTCCGCCTAAAATTAAGACATTTATGTTAACTGGTGATAGATTTGGCTTCGGACAACTTGTTAAGCACCGCCTGCGTTTTACTGTTAGCTTATAATATTATAGTTGCTTTGAAGTGATTGATTTTATTTAAAGATATCAGGGTAGCCTGAGAGAAACTAGTGTCACAACACTCCTATCTTCACTATCTATCGAAATGGGGACGTGTTGAGTGGCGGAGCTTAACGCCGCGGCTTATTTTATCAGAGTGCAGAAATTAAAACAAATTAAATATAATCATTACCCCGAGTGGAACTCATAGCCAATCGCGTCTGTTAGACGAAATCCCATTACGTCATATTGGCCTATGTTTCATAATACATTATTTGTGTAGAAAATGTAATATTTAAATTTTTTTTTTAACTTCTCGTTGTCATCCCGCAAATAGCGGGATAGGCAAAGTGAACCTGAAACCGACATGTTAAAACACTCCGTTCTCTTTCAATATTTCCGTACCGAGTAGCAAATTGCGTGCCGAGTAGCGAAACTTAAACGCGCCGCGCTTTGCCTTGTTAGAGCGAGGGAATGAAAATGCTAAGTATTTTAATAACACGTTTCTGGACTTTAGGAATCGAACTCGCAACCTGTCGCGTTTGCAGTCGCACGCTCGTGCCTCTGCGCCACGACAGACCTTTATAATGGTTAACAGATATAGACAGCGTTTCGCATTCCTGTTGAATTTCAAAGGGCATTTATGATCAGGATATGACGACGGGCCGCGGGCGCCTTGCATTAGTTAATTTTCCTGGCGAAATGAGCGACGTGCTGTATTGCTATGTTCGTTTGGCAAATTATTGATATTTTAGGGTGCCTAATTTAAACACGATAGAAACTTGTTTTCTACGATTTACGTAAGAATTACAAAAAAGGCAGCTTCGTGCTTTATCCATAGCAGGTCAGTCAAAGAATCTAGTGGCAAGACACTCCGGTCTTCATTTCAAAATATCAAACTTCAGCGAAAATTGAAAATCATATGTTAGCAATGAATGAAATAGAATCCATAACTAATGATGCATTCGGTTCAATGACATGTAAGCCGTGTTCTCTATTACATCATTCTTTGTCAGAATCGGTACTGTGGTAGACTGCCATGGCCGTACATTGACTTCTCCCCTTCTATACATACGCTCTATGTCGCCAACGCATCACAACTCCTCTGGTGATGGAGGTGTCCAGGAGCAAAGATAACTTACCCTTCCTGGTCCTTCTGCCAGTTTCCCATCTTTAATCAATAAAAAAATCGTATTTACAGTCAGATGCTGTCCCACTGCGCCTCAAATTATCCTAACAATTTTCCGTTATTAACTTATATGAATTCCATTGCTTCAAGCCGTATACTCCACATAGCAGGGTAGGCAGAGAGAAACCTGAAAATCTAGTGTTAAGGCACTCTATTCCCCACTTTCCGCCGAATTGAGGCATTGCGTGCTGAGAGGCGGAATTCAACGCCGCGCTCTGCTTTGTTACCAAGCCCAGGAAATGAAAATACTAAACTTTTATATTTCCTGGAGTGGGAATCGAACCCACAACCTGTCCGTTTACTACACGTTTACTACCGTTCGCACACTTGTGACTCTGCGCTAACAGGCGTTCCATATATGTGTATTTAATGCCATTTAATTTAATTGATGTCTCTCTGTTATCGATTAACTAAATTTATTCGCTATTCACATGAACACTAGAACGGTATATCATGATATGAAAATGTAATCTAAAATCGACACTCCATGCAAAATGAATGTCACCCGGAGTAAGCTCGGAGGAGCTTTACAGTAGGCGGTAGGTACGTGATGGATTGTATGAAGCTTGTAACCTCTTTCTGGACAATAGTGGAAAATAATATACGTATGTATGGATAAGTTTTGAGTCTTTTAGTTTAGTTGTGTTAGAAAGCTTTTTTAATTGAAAAAAAAGGTGGTTATCAAATATTTATTTTTTTGTGTGGTCTCATATTTCACGTTAAATGCAGAAAAAAGGATCTCAGAAGTGTTTCTTTTAATTTTGTCTCATTAAAATAGTTCAAATTTTAACAAAATAGAAAACAGGCTTTAAAAAAACTAAACAGCCCGATCTTAATTGAATTAAAAATAATAAGGATTATATCAGAACCAGTAGCTATCATATAAAAAAAATATCAAAATTTGTTCATCCATTAAAAAACGCGGTAACACACATAAAAAACAGCCAGAAACTAAAGCAGTTTTATATTTAAACTCGTGACAAGTATGCAGCGGCAAAGGTTTACATTATTCAGTGTAATCCTCTCTGACCGTCACTGTCCTGTGTTCCTGTGCGCCTCGTGAGAGAACGACGTAACAAGCAATAAAAGTGAGTACAAACACTCAGTTATTCATAAGATGGAAGCGGTGGAAAGTAATTAAAAATGTTTTGAAGAATAAAATGCGCTAAAAACTAAAATTGTTACGAATAACTCAAAAACTACTTGTCTGATCGTAGTTAAATTAAAAATAAATAGGAGCACATTAAAAGCACTAGCTATCATATCATTTTTTGTAACTTCACGCTGTATCCCGCATATAGCAGGGTAGGCAAAAGACACCTGAGAACTTAGTGTTAAAACACTCCGTTGTCTTTCGACAATTCCGTTCCCCGCGCCACGCCGCTTTACCATATTTTTTGGCAAATATTCAGCATATTTGCCGAAAATAATAATGTTGTATTTTTAGCAGCTATTCGATTTTCAAAGGCCAAACTAATATCAAGACGCTAAGACACTTCGTTCTCACTTTTCATTAATTCCAGACATTGCGGAACACCACGCTATGTCTTATCAGAGTGAGGAATAGAAAATTATTGGCCTAAGTAGGGATCGAATCCACAACTGACGTACATCGATTATGTTTTCATATAAATTTTACATACAACGAAGTAACGTGAGTGAGTAGAAACACTTAGTTACTCATAAGATGAACTGCAGCAAAGTGATTAGAAAACCTTTATTTATTAGTGGCATTGTTTACGCGTAAAATAGACGTTGCCTTAGCAACATATATATCCTTATACAAAAGTCGAACGCATTAAAAATATTAGCTTTCTTCACTTCCTCATACAAACTTTAACTTTGCTAACTTTCAAGTTCCTCATTGCATATTCCTCATTGCATATTTGCATAATTTTCTTAAAAATTTATATATTGTTGATTTATATATTGGGTTACCATTTGACTATATGGTGTAGGTCAACTCTGAAATAGAGATGATATTAAATATTTAGTATTTTGTTTTATTTCAAGGAAATGCGCGGCGTTGAGTTTCGCCACTCAGCACACAATGCCAGAATTCGGCGAAAGTGAGGAACGGAAATCTTAACAAAACAAGTCCTAACACTAAGTTCTCTGATTCTCTCTGCCTACCGTTTTATGTGCGCGATACAGCGTGATGAAAAAAAAAAAATAAAGTTAAAATTCCATACAATTTCACGCTTTGGTAAATCAATAGTATATACTAGCTATAGTAACTAACGAGTTAGTTTTACTTAGATTTATATAAAAACAATAAGCAACAAATGAGTTCCCTCACAAATATACTCTTTCCTATGCTATTTCATTTTCTCAGCAGTCAGCAGATAGAGAGTTGTAGTAGAAGCTCAGTGTCCAGCGAGCTAAATCCCTTCTTATTAACGAAACCAATAACATATATAGACATAAATACACGGTACGGGATAACCCGCACATACAGTATAGAGTAGTAAAGAAATAATAGAATTTTTTGATAGTTTTAAAGTGTTTGTAGTGTTGGTGTAGGTCCGTAGTAATAATTTTTTTTTTTTTTTTGACAACGGACGGCAAACGAGCAGAAAAGGACCACCTGATGGTAAGTGGTTACCTTCGCCCATAGACATCTATACAACACCAGAGATGTTGTAGATGCGTTGTTCTGCTAGGATACTGATGGAGGGGACAAATGTAGTAGTCCTATCAGAACCACCACATTTTGGGGAAAGGATGAGTGGGAAGGGAGAATCTGGCTTACATGCCATCGAACCGGAACACATCATTAGATATTTGGCGGTTCGTCTTTGACATGATAATGGTCGCGAGCCAGGCGGGGACGAACCTCCTACCGCAAAATGTCTACTCACAGTTAATATGTCCTTGTATTTCAACACCACTTGTTTTTAAGGTACGTAACAAATAATACATATATTAAATATAAGACAGAAACAATTCCGCTGTGTTCAATTTTTTTACACATTTCTGAAAATGTTTTTCAAAAAAACATGTCAATGAAATTTTGTTTTCTTGCGCCGGTTCTTTTTAGGTCTGAAGGCATTAAATTTAGTGAACCAGTTAAATTGTGAGCATTCAAAAATGAAGCTTGTAACTTCTTATTTTTGAATAAAATTATTGTTTGACTTTGACTTTGGCTTTGTAGCTATACTCTTATTTAAAGAAGGTAGCTAGAGAACCAAGTCAAAGTCAAAGTGAAACTCAGTTTATTCAAATAAAGTTACATAGCCATTAAATGTCAAATAATTTACCACCGATTCACTAGAAGATATCAATTCTATTTCGGCGCAAGCTTCAACAATTTTTTTCGTTAATGCTTACCAATTATTTATTGGTGACAATGCTTTGAAATAGACTGGGCGAATTTCATTCCAAGGCGTTATTATTAATAAGGACATTCGATTTCTGTTTTCTGCGCCGGTTCTTCTCAGGTCTGAGGCATCAAATTAGTGAACCGGTGGTAGAATTATTTGACGTTCAAAAAATGAAGCTTGTAACTTCTTCTTTTAGATAATTATTGACTTTGACTTTGACTCTGATTAAAATCATGACATTACGTGTAAGGTGACGGAACATAACGTCGCGTTTAGTTTTATTAAAGCTAAAAAATATCAAATACGCTATATCCTACATATCAGTGTAGTCATAGATAACCTAGTGAAGACTCATAGTGCTAAGACTCTGTCTTCCGGTTTTTGACCGAAATTGAGACATTATGTGTTAAGTGATGGAACTAAACGTTACGCTTTACCTCAGCAGAGAGTAAAATAGAAAATAAATGAAATTTAATAATTCCAAACATGTTTACAGTTCCGCTATACCCTGCATATAGCAGGGTAGGCAGAGGAAACCTGAGAACCTAGTGTTAAGACACTCCGTATTCACCACATTTCCGTTCCACTTTCCGCCGAATTGAAGAATTGCGTGCTGAGTGGCGGAACTCAACGCCGTCCTTTGCTTTATTACCAGAGCAAAGAAATGAAAATACTATATATTATTTAATATTTTCAGTTCCTAGAGAGGGAATTGAATACGCGATAGGCCTCAACAACAACATGCATACATTGGTTATGTTTTCATAACAGTATTACATATATACATACATATTTTTCTTTGCATTTCTCTTTTCACTGGTTCTTCTGATTAATATCCTTAAGAATTCGGAAACGCCTAAATTTCCCAAAGGAGTCACGTGAAGGAGCTTTGTCGCTTAACAGCGGATACGATGTATTTGTGTAAAAAATGACGTACACGTGTACTAGTATGAGTATGTGTAATATTCGTGGAAAATCCCATGAGAACTGACAATTTTGCAGTGAATAATGTTTATTTTATTATTTTTCACCGACTTCAAGGAAAGAGGCTATCAATTTGGCCGTATTTTTTTATGTATTCGTATTTTTTTACTGAGTAGATAGCTAATGCGTCTTAGGTAGTCCCATTTAAATTTAGTTAAGACCGAGCGATAATGTTATGAACTATTCGCTAAAAATACAATTATTAAATTTTATTTTTAGTGCATTTTATTTGAAATCGTTTTTTTTAAGTTATTTAAAAAGGTTTTACTGATTATTATATATTATTTGTTCTTGTTTAAATATAATAACCATGAAAGCATTCACAGAATTTGTCAGAGACATCAATATGATTTTTTAAGCTTCACGCTTATTCTCGTGTTATATATACTTATAATTTGTTTAGTATATCTTTATTTGTATGTACATTACATACAAAATATTATAATTTATTTATCATATTTAGTTAAAAATTACACGCACGCACGCACGCACGCACGCACACACGCACGCACGCACGCACGCTCGCACGCACGCACGCACGCACGCACGCACACACACACACACACCATTACTTGTTGAGACACAGACATTACTAAAGCAAAATAATTCATATAATCGTTCCGACGAGTTCCTTTTGTTAAAGTCTGTTAATAGGGGATGAAAGTATTAACAGAATCATACGTCATATATATGAATGTATATATTTCAAATATATAACAGTATCAGGGTTCAATGCGGTGAAAGACAACATAAATACAGCTAATTAGGTGACCGCTACCGATGCGACTCGTGTTGGCTGCATGCTGACTAATGTATGAACTACGTGTATGTACATGTATGTACATGTTTATGTACGTAGTGTAAACAGCATGTTAGCTAAGTTAACATTGTGCCATGTAGTGATACTAGTGACCCGCAACTTGCTTTACGTGGACTATAAAAGCTGAAATCTCTTTTTTTCTCATTTTTGTGGGAATTTCCTGAAATTATTTTTTCGTGTTTTCGTTCCTGAAATCAAATTTCAGTTATTAATGGCTAGTACTTTCGCCTGGAAGTTGTCTGTCAGTCACTCAATAACACCAGCGTCTTACATACATAGATTGTAGTAAAATTTATTAATTGTAAGAATTAAATTTCGTATCGAGACAGAAAAACATATTTAGTGACCGTTTTACACATTTACTAAATGTATTTGAACGTAGCGGGACTCGAACCCGCGCTACTCGGAAACCTTCCAAGACAAACGGTCGGACTTTTATATGCGTTTTTAAAAATGTTTTTCTTGTCTTAAGTGAGTGAATAACATTTCAAACATATTAAAAATTGCATATTTCATTTAATATTGTGAAATTC
The DNA here is from genome assembly GCA_033558755.1 of Philaethria dido. NCBI lineage: Eukaryota > Metazoa > Arthropoda > Insecta > Lepidoptera > Nymphalidae > Philaethria > Philaethria dido. The sequence goes on along the minus strand of JAKGSA010000965.1, from coordinate 129,711 downwards.
TTTTTAAAATATTCTGAATTTTTTTCTAATTCTCTGATCACATGTAGTTGATACATTTTATTGCCTTGCCTGCCTCTACATTTATTGTTTACATATTTATTTATTTTTCTTTTCTTATTTAACTTGGTTTAGAACTAAAATATGATTTTTTTTTTTTTTTTTTATAATTCACGCTGTATCCTGCACATAACAAGGTAGGTAGAGAGAACCTGAGAACCTAGCGTTAAGGCACTCTGTTCTCTTTTAATATTTCCGTTTTCCACTTGCCACCGAATTGAGTAACAGAGCGAGGAAATGAAAATTTGATTATAAGAGGAAATTCAAAATACTAAATATTAATTAATATTATTTATTCCTGGAGTGAGAATCGAACTCACAACCTGTCGCGTTTGCAGTCGTAAGTCGGTGCCTCTGCGTCACAACAGGCTATTGGATATTAATGACTTGTATATTAACTTTTAAAATATTTCCTCAACAAAAATACTAAAATGTACATCTCTAAAAAAAATTTTAATGTCATCTAAAATGTATACAAATAAAGCTTGTTATCATAACACACAGTCACGTAGTATACAAAATTCTAACGAATTCATAATTCCATTCGACGCTTTTCAAATGGAATTTACTATGAGCTTTAATTGAGTGTAGATTAAAAAGGACGGAACTACTGTACTGTGTTCCTGCTACTGCGTTCGGTAACTAAATAAATGTCTATTTTTAATTTTTATTTAAATCAAATGATGTTGTAATATTAGTTTTCTCTGATCTCTCTCTGATCTGATCGATTTATATCAAGCTTTAATTCTGTGTCCAGGAAGGTAGATATTGACATTTATTTCGACACAATGCACAAATTCCGCAATTCAATTCTAAAGTCCTTGAGATCTGAGTGACAACTAACACCTTAAGTCATTATAATATTATGTTAAAAAAAATGTTACCCTATTCACGTCATTAATTAAATTATTTGTATTTTCCACAGTTTTATTTTATTTTTGTACTTTTTGTAATTTTAATTGTTTGTTTCTTTTTTGTTTTAAATATATTATAATATTAGTATTGTAGGTGTAAGATACGCATGCCGTCATCACCTACAATTGCGGCGGCATTTTGTAATTATTTTAGGGTTATTGTTTTTTTTTAAATATGTGATAGTGTTCCCTGTGTTGGTGATCCAAATAAATATATAAATAAATTTGAGGTCATGGTGGTGTAGTGGGACAGTGTCTAAGTTGAGGGGTAAACGGAGTCTCTTGACACTACTCCTAGGTTCTGTCTGCGTACAAGCTATACGCCGTAAAGCGTGAGGCTTAAAAAACTTTATAAGACAGCGTCTGACTCTAAGGCGATGGTTGTAGGTTCGACCTCCACGATAGATATATATACTTGAAGGTTTATCTCACTTAGGAGGGTATTCAGAAATATTCCAGTGACAAGACTCTTTGCTCAAATAGATAAAACATACATGCACACATGATGTCATATGTGAGCACATGAAAACATACATGCACCTATGAAATCATCCGTGCACACATGATGTCACATGTGAGCACATGAAATCACACGTGCACACATGATGTCATATGTGAACACATAAAAACATACGTGCACACATGACATCATATGTGAACACATGAAAACATACGTGCACACATGATGTCATACGTGAACATATGAAATCACACATGCACACATGATGTCATACGTGAACATATGAAATCACACATGCACGCATGATGTCATATGTGAACACATGATAACATACTCGTACATGCACATATGAAATCATACGTGCACACATGATGTCATACGTGAACACATGAAAACATATGTGCACATATGAAATCATACGTGTTCTCACAAATTCGTACGTTGATTTGGTTTCGGTTAAAGAATTGCCCTAAATCTGTTTAACTTCAATGACGCTACCCCTCGCCACTGATTTTAGTTAGTATCTATAAATTCCTTAAAGATTTCAGTATTATACAACATTAAGTTGCCAATTTAATTATAATAAATTAAATAAAAAAGTATGTATTAATAATTAATTATCATCAGCAGACCATCGTGGTGCAGTGGGATAGTGCATGACGGTAAGCGTGATTGGTTGTGGGTTCGATTCCCGCTCGGATTATATTATAAATATATAAGTTAATATTATGGGCGCAGCGTTAGGTTCTGCTACTCGACACTGTCTTGAATTCGCAGAAATGACTATTGAACAATGCAGGGCATTCTTCAACACTCTGTATCCCGTATGTAGGTGGTCAACGAAGGATCTTCACACTAGGAGGTTCATTTTGACTACCCAGGTTTACGGGAAAAAGCGTCAAGCTGATAAATTACGTTAATAGCGACTAGTGACGCTAGATACATTACGAACGGATCGCTCACCGTCTGAATATAAAGTCACTTACAGACGTTTCCTACAAAAAAGTAATTTCGAAATGAAACTAAAAGCAATATCCGAGCAATTTCAACTTAAATTTTTCAACGAATACTTTTCAAAATGAATATTTTAGCCGCGGAATTGTAATACGAGTTTGAGTTGGAACACCATTCGTGGCGCGAATTCATTTACTTCATGAATAAAAATGTAAGGGAGGCGGTTTTTTTGAAACTACTTAAAAAACTGGATAATTTCAATTTTAATGGGCAAATCTGTGAGGAACAATTAGTGATACTAGTATTTTTAATTTTTTTTAGCTTTACGCTGTTCTGCATATAGCAGGGTAGGCAGAAGGAATCTGAGAACCTAGTGTTAAGTCACACCGTTCTATCAAGATTTCCGTTATGTGGGTCTCCACCGAATTGAGGCAGTTGAAATACTAATTTAGAATAAGCAGTAACCGTAAATGTCATTTATTTCAGCTTCACGCTAGTCAGGCAGTAGCCAGAGAGAGCCTAATGTTAAGACTGCCTTTTGTGTGGTAATAATGGTATGATCGTTAAGGCATAATATATAAATTATTATCATTTGCATTTTTCATTCTGCTGTGACAAAGCACGATGATGAGATGCGCTACGTAACACGGAATATCTTAAACTTTGGCCTAAAGCGACGAACGACTCTGACTACCCGTCAGAGAGAATCTAAACCCTCCTTTTTGCTATGCGAGAAAATCGAGCAGGTGCTTTTTTTAAATATAATCATTTCTCCGGGTGGCCTTGGAGCCTCTAGTTATATATATTATTCATATATTGTCTACGAATATTGCTTCATGTTAACACACTGAATAGCGAACGCGCACAAAGCGAGTGACAGACGATGCGATATGACGTATCGGGTTCTCAATCACCCAATAAATACTGTATTAGCTTATCTTAAAGATGAATGATGAGATTCTGGACTGTGTGGAATTCTCTTATTAAACATAATATAATAGCTAAGTGTTCTTGCGATAAATATTTATATACATACTTAATTACTCGGAAGATTAAAAGGCTAAAATGGAGATGGGCAGGGCACACTATAAGAGGTCAAGACAAATGGAGTAAGAGAGTGATACAATGGTATCCGCGAGAGGGTAAAAGGAAAAGTGGCAGACCTCAGAAAAGGTGGTATGATGATATCAGAGAAGTGGCAGGAATACCGTGGAACAGAGTGGCTCTAGAAAAACCAGAATGGAAGAGGTTGGAGGAGGCCTTTGCCGATTGGCAAACAGATCTACAGATCATTAAGAAATATCAAATACTATATTGAAAATATTTATTACTCTTATTTAAGTGTACTTTGGAATACTGTTATTAGGTTAAGTTGATCTGAATTAAAGGGCTATTTATTTATTTATTTTATTACTTAATTACTAAGATTACAAACAAAAATAGAAAACGGCTTCCTTTGAAGCCGTTTTCTATTTAAATAATATTTAAATAATTTCTTTAAATTACTCACTGAAAAACTCAAAAAACTACTCGTCAAATCGTAACTAAATTTAAATGGGACATCAGAAATATTAGCTATCATATCAAAAGAATCATCAAAATTGGTGTACACAGTTAAAAGTTATGCGGTAACACACATAAAAAATATAAACAAATTGACAACCTCTTTACTCAATGAGGCTATCAATTTTTAAGTTCTCACTTAGTGTCTTGACACTATGGGTAACGGAGTGTCTTGACACTCCGTTATCCATATTGCTAAAGAACTCGAGACATTGCGTACGTTGCGTTGCGTAGTGACGCAATCAACGCTGGGATTTGTCTTATTAGGACAGGTAAAAATAATATTTTTTTTTTTTTTTGTTTTTATTGATAACGGACGGCAAACGAGCAGAAGGACCACCTGATGGTAAGTGGTTACCTTCGCCCATAGACATCTACAACACCAGAGATGTTGTAGATGCGTTGCCAACCTAGAGGATACTGATGGAAGGGGGGACAATGTAGTAGTCCACTATCAGAACCACCACATTTTGGGGAAAGGATGGGTGGGAAAGGGGAAAATCTGGCTTACATGCCATCGAACCGGAACACATCATTAGATATTTGGCGGTTCGTCTTTGACATGATAGTGGTCGCGAGCCAGTCGGAGGACGAACCTCCTACCACCTAACAAATAATGACAACTCCAATCCCTCGAGTGGGAATTGAACCCACAAACACTCGGGCTTACACCAACACGATTTTTCACTATGCTACGATAGCGTTAATCTATTTATTTTATAATATACGAACAACATATATATATGAATAATTCAAAAGTCACACTCTTGAATTACACTTTTCAAGTGGCGGGCGCAAGCAGCAATCTTGTGAAACACCACTTTGAAATTATAATTTTAAGATATATTTTCAGTATATTTAAAACATTATTACATACATACATTATTTTGCAACTAAAATGTTGCAAAATAATATTCAAAATATATACTTTAATTTAGGTTTAAAAAAAAAATTATTTGTGTATTTTTTTTAAAGTCGCCCAGAGGAGTAGGCTTGCGACTATTTGCTACAGGTTGTGAGTTCGATACACACTCCATGAAATGAAAATATTAAAAAATATGTCGTATTTTCATTTTCTCATGGAACGGAAATGTTAGAAGAGAACGGAGTGTAGGTTCTCAGGTTCCCTCTACCTATCTTGTCAATGCGGGATACAGCGAGAAGCTAAAAAAAATATTATGAAAAAAGTAATTATATTATTACATTATAAACTCATTTTTCATAAGTTTGTTCATCACTGTCATAAATAGATAAACACAATATCGTTCGCACCACGTCATTACGACCGCCACGTGTGAGAGTAGACGTGTTGGTAGTATGTCCATCGAATGCAAGTACTACATACAGTAAGGGACCGATTATACTAGTGGTAAAAGAGAAGAAGAAGAACGATCTACATTCGAGAAAGATCTCGATGTTGGCGAAAATCATGTAAAAGACATGAGGAAGAACTTCTGGTGGGACATGAGGATATTAATTGTATTGATCGAGGGACACAGGTATGCAGAAATCGTTGCATTTGGCGCTACATGCCATCTCAATACTTTGCTAGGGTTACTGCGTGAGCTTTAATAATATATAAAATAGCTATAATTTTTCACTCTTTATGTGACGGAATTCAAAGACGCGCGTTCTCATCATAACGTGGAAAATAACTTTTTTTTAAAAGCAACTATCCCCTGAGCAGGAATCAAAACCACAACTACCATAATGACAATCAGGCGTTGCTCCACTGCGTCACAAAGGGCTAAATGCTAACCCACTTCCTACAGCACATTGCGGCAAACGGAGTGTCTTAACCCTAGATTCTCTCTGTCTACCCTGCTATGGGATAAAACATAAATCCTTATTTATTTTAAAATCGATAGTAAATAATATTATAGAGGAAAAAGCAAACATTTCATTTAGTCTCGACTAATTAACCGCAGTAGTGTGGCTCCGACGGAAACTCTTTAATTGCCTCCTTGTACTCGACGTGTTCCTTAAGATAAACGATATCATGTTACTTACTTATTATTATTACTTTAGTAAAAGTACTTTTTTTACTTTTATAGTTTATCTCTAGATAAGCATAGAATAGAAAAAAAGAGGGGTAGTGTCGAGACACTCAGTATTCTTCTTCTTCTCTCACTCAGTAAATTTCTTCTGTTCGCCTGAAATAATGACGTTGTTGAGTGGCAAAACATAGCACCGCGTTTTGTTTTACCAACGCAGGGAATAATGTGAATAATTATTTTCTCCAAATGGGAAGTGAACCTAAATCCATCGTGTTTAAAGTCTAACGCTATCCCACAGTTTAACAATGCCTCTAATTTATTAATTTGCTTTAAAATAAATTTACAATAATTTACAGAACTTAGCATTCATTAATTTAGTCAAAAATACAGTCAAAATGGATAACGTTCCCCTTTTACAAAACAAAGCATACATACATTGCTTCACGCTGTATCCCGCATATAGCAGAACCTAGTGTTAAAACACTCCGTTCCCCACTTTTCGCCTAATTGAGGTATTGCGTGCTAAGTGGCGGAACTCAACGCCGCGCTTTGCCTTGTTACTAAACCCAGGAAATGAAAAATTCCATTTCCTGGAGTGGGAATCGAACCCACAACCTGACCCCTTGACCCCAAGTCACATGCTTGTGCCTCTGCGCCACGATAGGCGTTTAAAAACAAAATACAATAATCAGAATCTATTGGTAACAAGTAGCAATATGCGAACAGAGTTAAGCAATTCTACTCATACGTCGTATCGTATGGTATCGTATACTACGAACCAATTACAGTAGCACTACAGTTCTCAGTCCTCTGGGCGTTGCAAGTTACGTTGCAAATTGGCCGAGTTACAACTGTTTATATGCAACTGGCAGTGCATATAAACTCTTTGTACTGTCAATTAGTACAGAACTGGTTTACGTTTTTTTTTGAAGTTTAAAGTGTCACTTAGGAAACGAAAAACATATTTAGAAAACATATAAAAATTTGAACGCAGCGGGATTCGAACCCGCGCCTCTTGGAAATTGATGTGTGATTAACATTTTAAAACTTCAAAAATATTTTATAAACAGCATTCTCTCTTGCCAAATAATTGTTCTTTGAAATTATCTTTGGGTAGCAGAAATTGTTTAAATATCTCTACAGAGATGCTAACAACATAAATAAGTTGTAATTAGCGTATAAGAATTTCGACGCAGCCGTATATGGAACGTATGGTTTTTTCCATACCAGAGAAGACACAAAGAGAGAATCCTCCATTCTCCGCTATCGTCTAAAATTTGAGACATTGTGTCCTGAGTGATAAAACACCACGTTCTGTATGACCAAAATAAGGAAATTATTATTTTTTAACTAGTGTTAGCACACTCCGTTCTCTTATGATCCGTTTACTTTCTGCTGATAATACGCGACAAGTTGTGGGTTCGATTCCCACTCCAAAAAATGAACATATTAAATATTAAGTAAGTAGCAAGACAAAGCGCGGTGTTCACTTCTGTTTCGTAACAAGCATGCCTGAATGCGGTGGAAAAAAAAATAAAATAAATAAAATATAATCATTTATTTGAGTGAGACTCGAACCCACAACGACTGTTCGTTTGAACGTTTTACGAACTCATTAAACTCACAAAAAGCACAAAATTCAAAACGGTAAAAGTAACTTTATCCCAATATATCGGTGGACATTTTTCGTCAACGAATACGTGTATCTGTGCGCGTCAGTGACGTCAGCCCGGAAGTGACACACTCGTAATAAAGCTGTCACGGTGAAGGATCACTGCACGCTGATTGAGGAAGGTCGGGGGAGTCAGAAAAGAATTTTAAGCTATGAAAAATTGTAAGATACTTTAATATTTTTTAAATGTTATTCGTATTCATAGAGTAGAAGAAACTGTTTAGCAATCCGTCACGACGGTCACCGTGCGGGTGCCCATCGCGTTGCAGAGAGAGGAGTTTGGAGAGTGCCTGGCACTTATGACCTAAAGTGTAGGTTTAAGGGGCCCCTTTAAAATTCGCATTAACGTTGACCTCCACTGCCCGCGCTCCTCTTTCTACCTAACCATATTTTAATATATTTTAATAGCAAGTACTTTCGATATGGTTTCGTTTAAAATAAGTTAAGATCTGGTGAGTTTTTTGAGTTATTCGAAGTATTGTTACTTTCAGTGCCTATAATGTACTGAAGTAGTGTTTTCTTTTTTTTTAATGGATAACGGATGGCAAACGAGCAGAAGGACCACCTGATGGTAAGTGGATACCTTCGCCCATGAACATCTACAACACCAGAGATGTTGTAGATGCGTTGCCAACCTAGAGGATAAGGATGGAAGAGGAGGACAATGTAGTATTCCGTTCTCGGAACCACCACATTTTGGGGAAAGGACGGGTGGGAATGGGAAAACCTGGCTTACATGCCATCGAACCGGAACACATCATAAGATATTTGGCGGTTCGTCTTTGACATGATAGTGGTCGCGAGCCAGACGGAGGACGAACCTCCTACCACCAAACAAGTAGTGTTCAAATTTGCACCTCTTGGGAACCGTCTAAGCGCTCTGACTGCTAATCCATACGTCAACGATATCGAAAATCATACACGCTTCTGAAGACTTAGTTTTATAGACACTTCGATAACGATAAAAAGCAGTTAAGCAATTACCAACGTTTAGCAAGAAGTGCGGCTTCAAGTTCCGCTACTTTTTCTAAAAATATTTCCATCTTTTACAGTATACCATTAAAAATCACTTTAAATATAACTGTGCGTGTTTCCCCCACTCCCCCCACATAATGCAGGCTGTAATCGACATATAATATAGCAGTACAGGTGAAGGCGGTTGCGTGCGGTCTGCTCTAATGTTCCGGTGTATCAACAATGCCTCGTTAGGAGACGCTGGATGGACGCTGGAGGTTAATTGCTGATCGAACTGTTTGGTGAATTGGTTATGTGTGTATATGTATATGTATGATAATATTGTTAAGATTTAGATAATTATATATTTATTAAGATTTTGATAAAAGAAACAATTTTAATTAAAATGCACTGAAAGTAATATTTCAAAAAATACTTCCTAGATTTTAGCTAAATTTAAAAGGGAATCAAAAGCAATAGCTATCATATAAAAAGTATCATCAAAATTGGTTCTCCCAGTAAAATAGTTATGCGCATATAAAAAATTCCAGTCGAATAGTGAATTTTTATTTTTTGAAGACGGTAAAAATAAATAAATAAGCATTATTCACTGCAAAATTTTCAGTTGTCAAGGGAGTTTCTTTCTTTATTAGTCGAGATAATAATGTCAACAACAACAATTATTATCAATAATCATTTTTTGTGCGTGCTATTTATTTTATTAATTTAATGTAAATACATTAAATACAATAATTTTCATATATCTAATGCATTATTATGACAAATATAGGAAGTATATACTTCTGCTCAGTGTAAAATTTTAACTATGTCAAATTACAGACTCTTCGGTCCGAATATATTATGTTTACACTGTGTAACAGGTTACACAGTGTAAATGGAATGCGGGAAAAAATGTTAAGCTGTAAGAAAAATACTACCTAACTAGATCTATATAAGATTTGTTTTAAATATCACTAATATTTTAATTTTCATTACCTACCTTCTATTCTATTCTAATCTATGTCACAACAAAAGTAATAAAAAATCGCTTATAAAAAGCTTAACGTATAAATTACGCTTAACAAAGTGATTTATGACGCCGTCAAAGATTTTGAGGAGCTTTACTCAAATTGAGATGTCATTTGGAAATAGAAATTAATATTGAAAATTCCAATCTTTTGCTAATAATGAGTGACGGAATATTAAGAAAGCGTTTTGAGTTGTTTATTGATACTGGTATCTGATTGTCTTTGAAAACATTACGTTTATTAATCTTTGTAATATAGATATAGAATACTTTTAACACATTACTCCAGGAATTGGAATTTTTCATTTCCTGGGTTTGGTAACAAGGCAAAGCGCGGCGTTGAGTTTCGCCACTCAGCTCGCAATGTCTCAATTTGGCGGAAAGTGGGGAACGGAATGTCTGTCTGGTTCTCAGGTTCCCTCTGCCTACCCTGCTATATGCGGGATACAGCGTGAAGCTAAAAAAAAATATCACTATTACCACGTAAAGCGCGGTTAGCGTGCGCTCGCCACCCGCTCTTTCCCACGACATAATAACTGTTTTCCATACACGTATATAAAAGTTATTTACAGTAAGCTTCGTTTAATTGGAATTAAATTTAATTTCCTCACAATTACTAACTAGCCTTCATTTAGTTTTTTGTTTAATTATTGGTTAATTATTGTATAGATACAAATTAGTTCGTTTTCGTGTATGAAATACTTTGATGTTTTTTTTTATATTGAGTATTTCTTTTATTTTAGTCCTTTGATATTTAAACTTTTTTGGTAGAATGTTGAAGAATGTTATAATATTCTTGCCTTATTAAATTCTGTTTCGTAACTTTTGTAACTTAGTGCAAAATAACAATGTGTTTTTGAGCCGAACTATGACCCGCACAGCAAGGAAACCAAGAAAGTAATGTCAAGACACTCCGTTCTCCACTTTCCACCACAGTTCGAGATATTGTTTCCTAGAGGCGCGGGTTTGAGTCCCGCTACATTAAAAGTTTGCATGCGATTTCTAATAATGATTTATTTAAACCTATATAAAACAAGTACATTTCGGACATCTCCAGGTAATCTTTTAAACTCTTTTGGACCATAACCGTTGCTGAAAATAAAAAACAGCTTATGTGTCTCTGTTTGTCTCTCTCTTTTTAGTGACGCTTTTTACTGTTACACTCTTTCCTACATAAATTTCTGTTGGTCTCTTTTTAGTAATATTTTTTAGTTACATTTCGATTTGATTCTATAAAAGATTATACCTCAAAAAAATTACATTACATAAAAAAAATTAAATAGAAACATTTTATCTAATATGCTATCATTAATTTCATTTCTTTAGAACGTGTCATCATATAAAATAATAATAATGAAAATTAAGCCCAGTAAAAAGTTATTCGGTAACGCAAAGTCTATGCAACCGAAGTATACAAAAACTAATACGCAATACAAAAATATAGTTTCATACAAAAACTACCAACAACCGGTTAAGATTGTACAAGAAATTGAAAATCTTAATATATATTTTAAATTTAAGTCTAATATAATAGTAAATTGAATAAAAACATGGCAAGTCTAGAGATAAAATCTTAAGTCCTCAATTGAATTCGTGTTTGTGTTCCCATGAAGCGGAAAGCGGAAAGCCGGGGTTAGGAAGTTTAAAGAGTGTCGTGGCTCCACTAAACTTAGTCGATGGCTTGCATTCTATAGCGTGGCTTTGAAACCGGCATATACAAGTAATATTATTAAAATATTGTATGGAAATAAAAGGCAGTAATTCTGCACGTCGCTTTGCTACTTGTTTAAATATAGTAGCTGTACCCTGCGATTACGTAGACTATGAAACCTAAAATCTCATATTTTCCTATTTTCGTGAGAATTTGTAGTGCTTTACACCCCAAAAAATGTCAAATTTCTGTCGTGTATGTAATAGTTTCACCTGTACGTTGTCTGACAGAAAAAAAGTACTGTCCATTTTTTGTTTGCATTATATATTTTATATATATTTACGTTATGATTTATCCCTAGCGGAGTAGTTAAAGACAACGTTAAATCCTTTCTCCAATTTCGGAACAAAATCGAGATCATCGTATAGTGGCGGAACTCAACGTCATGTTTTGTCTTACCTCTGATAAGAGAAAGCTTGACGATGAAAAAAAGGGACTAAAAAGAAACTGTACACATATATTTATTAACGTTTCCTATCCGCCAATGCAATGGCCCCACTCGTAAGCCCACAATAAACTTGTTTAAGCATAGCTGGAGCGTCGCCAGCGACGGTCGACGGCAAAGAAATGCTTACCTTTATACGAGTACTGCATCTGCATGCGACTTCACTGCGCCTTTTATTACTATTATTTCACTATAACGACTCAATTTCTGTGTGAATTATACGTTTAGTCTAATAGTAGTTAGCCAGAAAGAATAGATTCAAGACACTCCGTTTTTCGGTTTTCGACGATTATATAGCGCTGGATTCTTCTTCTTATTCGTGTCACTCTTGGCAGAGTGGTCGTGGTCAACATGTCGTATTAGAGGGGGCATGATATAGCTCGCTGTACGGTGTCGCGCCATCTCTCCCTGCTGGACGTCATTCTGGCGCACTCGTTTATTGGTCGGCGCACTAGCGATGTTACCTGGTCACTCCACCGCATTGGGTACCTTCCCCGAGGTTGAAGCGGATAAAAGACGCTGAATACTCTCTGCCTATTCGTTATATGCAGAAGATGTGTAAGATGAAGTAATTATTTAAAATAGTTGCCAGTTTGTCTATCTCATTATTACTAAGTGGGACAACGTTTGATTGTAAGTCTCGATTTCGCTCAGAATAAGTAAGATTTTAAAACAAAAAACTGAAAATGAAGAAAAAATGTCTATACTTTCCCATTTCTCAAATACAGTTTGCCTAAATAAACCTTTGGAACCACAAATCAATACAATGCAGTAATCAGATAATTACAATGAGAGTTTCGTTTTTTTTCAATCTCTTTTGCAGTTATAATTGTTTATTTGTTAACTTACGTCTCGAATTCGCGTGATGTCGACTTCAAATTTTTATTTTGTTTTTGTTTTCGTCTTTTTGCAATATTTTACAGGAAAACAAGTTTATTACGTGAAATTGAGTTGTAATAAATACGTTATTAACAGAATTCAAAGAAAGAGGGACGATATCTAGTCGACTGTAGTTTTATGTTTCTGGGTGTTAGTTGTTTCTCTTATTTTACATAGATACATGTTACCGCATTACTTTTTTCTGGGTAAATCGATTTTGATAATCCTGTTTTTATATAATAGCTAATACTTCTGATGTGGTCCCATTCAAATTTAGATAGCGTTTGACAAATAGTTTATGAGTTATTCGTAATAATTTTAGTGCATTTTATTTCAAGTTGATTTTCTTTTTATGTTAAAATTTTTAATTATTCGCTAACTAGACGTCTCGTACTCGCGTGATACCGAATTCGTACTTTTAATTTGTTCGTGTTTTTGCACTTTTGTACTATTTTACTGGGAAACAAATTTTGTTACATGAAGTTTAGTTGTAATACGTTATGTTCTTTCTTTTTTTATATCATGTTTCTTCCGTTTTGTATTTTTAGTTACATATATTATACCTTGGTAAATAATTGTAACTAAGGTAGGTAAGGTAAGGCCTTAGTTCAGTGTGCGACTGTGTTAGTTGTGACTTCGACTCAAGCTCGGGGGAAAGATTATTTTTTGGTGGTAGGAGGTTCGTCCTCCGTCTGGCTCGCGACCACTATCATGTCAAAGACGAACAGCCAAATATCTTATGATGTGTTCCGGTTCGATGGCATGTAAGCCAGGTTTTCCCCTTTCCCACCCATCCTTTCCCCAAAATGTGGTGGTTCCGATAGCGGACTACTACATTATCCTCCCTTTCCATCTGTATCCTCTAGGTTGGCAACGCATCTAGTACATCTCTTGTGTTGTAGATGTTCATGGGCGAAGGTAACCACTTACCATCAGGCGGTTCTTCTGCTCGTTTGCCATCCGGTATCCATAAAAAAAAAAAGATATTTTTAATTGTTAATCATACACTTAGCAAATAATAATTTTTAGAAAACGTATAAAAATTTGAACGCAGCGAAACTCGAACTCGCGCCCCGTGGAAGACGTTCAAGTGCTCTGACCGCTAAGCCATTGGTTCTATCTTAGGCGAAATTTTCAAACCCTTATTACAATTTACTTTTGTTAGCTTTTCTACAGAGATTCTAACAACAAATGATTTTAATAGCTTAATTTCTCCGCCATCCAAATTATGTTACTTTATTAATTTAACCTTACCTTAAAATGATTCAAATGATACATTTTAAATTGATGATTGTATTTTATGATACACAGCACATACGTAGATATGGTTATTATAAACTTTTAATGGCTCCATTACACGCTAGCGCCTTGTTGGTAACTCATCAGGCCGTGAGGGAGACGCGGTGAAGTTATCACATTAGACCTGACCTCACATATTAACATTATTATTATTGCTTTTTAGTATCTTGGGCATTGTTTTATTATTTAAATGTTGTTTTGTAGCTTACATGTTGATGTCATTATGGTTTAGTTGATATAATTTAATAGAAGTAGTGCGAGTTCGAATCCTAATAGGAGGATTTGTATGATAGATTTCTGGATTAAAGACAAAGGCAGAGATACCTTGTGTTAAGATATTCTGTTCTAAACTTTTTGATCGAATCTCGTTATATTGCGTGTTTTGTAGCGAATCTCAATGCATTGTATTTTCTTCATTTATATTGATAATAATAATTTTTACCCATATACTAGGAAAGTCAGAGGTTAGTATCAAAATCTTCCGTCTAAATTCGGGGCTCATCAACGCCCTACACCAGATGAGTAAAAAATAAATATAATAATTATCTCGAGCGGGAATCGAACCCACGAACAGTTGTGTCCTACTACTCCACTCCACATTTTTCTTAAAGATTTATAAAATATGAACCTCAGCAAGTTAAATAATATAATAACTTATAAGTTTTCTCTTTAAAACAAGCGCTAGTGTTTCTGGCGCGAAAGCAATAAATCCGCTAAGTGGAACGATTAATTCGCCGCTATGTATCGTGAGGCTGGCCGTCCGCCAGCCCCGCGCTGATCTGAGACCTAGTATGAACTACTACTAAGATCATATTATATATTAATAATTATATCTATATATTAGTGAAGGAAAAACCTTGAATCCCTTTTTATGAAAATTATGCGGACAGAGGAGTATGAAACTTGGCACACTTATATTTTATATAGCGAAGGATTGCAGAATGATAATATCTTTTTAAAATAACGCATAAAAATATATTAAATTAAGAAAACAAATGTTACAGACACTACCCTGGTCTGACAAGCATATATATAAAGTGACATATAGGTTGCTAGGCAACGCGTTGTTAACGCGTTAATGGGTATTAACACTAGTATTAATAATAATATGGTAAAAAATTTATAAAGGTAGGCCGGTATATATATGGGGAAGCCAGTATATTTAGATAAGCCGGTCCGACCTGGAGGAAAGCATTATATAAATTCATGCATTTTTTGGAGTCCCAAATTTTTCTTATATCATATATCACGAATTGTCAATTTAACCAAGTTAGTAAATATTTAGTAAATCCGCCTCTAATTTATTGTAATTTTCAAAAGGTAAGCCGATGAAAATCATTTTATGTGAACGCTTCGCCACTGGAGGTCAGTCGTGGCGTAGAGGCACAAGAATGCGACTGTAAATGCGACAAGTCGTGAGCTCGATTCCCACTCTAGGAAATGAAAATAATAAACATTTATAATAACTAATATCCCGCACTTAGCAAGGTAGGCAGAAAGAACCTGAGACCCTTGTGTTAAGACACTCCGTTCTATTAAAATTTCCCCATATTACCAATATCTCTATAATGCTTTCTTCGCTCGATACGCAGTACGCAGTGACATATGTCTGGCATCTCGCCAAGTCGAGTCGAGGCGAGGACGTATATCATACTACATTATGTTGTTGACAACTTGGAGATAGCTTTCTCAGGATACAGTAGTGATATCCTCTGCACGTTAGTAAAGGGACTTGTAAAGTATGTAGAGTGCTTGATTAATAGCTAAGTCACTTTTAAATCAAAATCAAAGTGTTTTAGTATTTTTAAAGTGTTATACATACACTTACACTTACTTACTTACACTTAAAGGATACGAAATATGCGACAGCATTAACTTTTTTTTAAGAAGTTTTAAACAAAGAAGAGGTTATCAATTCGCTTGTAGTTTTAATGTGTTGCGGTATAACTTTTTACTGGGTTAATCGAATTTGACGATTCTTTTTTGTATGCTATCCTATTTAAATTTAGTTAAAATCTCACAAGTAGTTTTTGAGTAATTCGTAATAATTTAACTTTTTAGTGTAATTTTTAAATCCTATATTCTCTACATCTAACCTATCTTATAATTTTCCAAATATCACAACGAATAGTTACTACTATAATAAAGATTACCTCTAATTTAATATAATTAAGGACTTTCCCGTGTTGAAGTGGGAATCGAATCCGCAACAAATTT
>JAKGSA010000965.1:65553-113437 GCA_033558755.1 Philaethria dido | reverse complement strand
TGTTGTAGATGCGTTGCCAACCTAGAGGATACTGATGGAAGGGGGGACAATGTAGTAGTCCACTATCAGAACCACCACATTTTGGGGAAAGGATGGGTGGGAAAGGGGAAAATCTGGCTTACATGCCATCGAACCGGAACACTTCATTAGATATTTGGCGGTTCGTCTTTGACATGATAGTGGTCGCGAGCCAGTCGGAGGACGAACCTCCTACCACCTGTTTGCAATTTGTTCGGTATTTATTATTTAAATACTTATAACATTGTCTTATTTCACATTCATAGTCTTAATACTATAAAGAATAGTGTATAAATTAAAAAAGGAACTTAATATCACGACACTTCGTTCTCCGCTTTCCCCAAAACAAAGTCAAAGTCAAAGCAAAATAATTTTATTCAAAATAAGAAGTTATATACTTCATTTTTTGAACGTCAAATAATTTACTAGAAATTTATGACTAATTAGGTATTATTAACCTTTAATTTTTTTTCAAATTATAAAATGGTAAATTCTCGAATGTTTTCTGGGATTCTATTGTACCATAAAAGCATTGACCTCATAGAATTGTGTATTAAGAAGCGGAACTCAACACCACTCTTACCAGAACATAAAAATCAAAATCATTTAAAAATAATTTTCCCAGTAATAATCAAATCCACATAAAAAATCAAAATGCAAAATACATTTAAAGTTAAATTCTTTCTTAATGCAGTACAGTACGGTGAAGAAGATTGGAGCCTTAGCGGTAACGGGCGACCGACTAAACATATCCCTAAGAACTTCAATTACTTTTGAGGCTTAACCGTTTCCAAGCTGTCTCTTATGTTAAACGACTTTAAACTCAATTTACCTATAAATAGAGTTTAAAATTGAATATCTTAAGAGTTAAATGGTAGAGTTTCAAGAAACAATCTGCGGAGAACGAAATTCTATGAATAAGAAATAACGCGGTTTATATTTATTGACGTCTCCTTACATATTGTTGTTGAGTTAATGTTTTTAAATTATGGTTAATTTTTATGAAGTAAGTAAGTATTTTTATGAAGGAAGTAGAAGTTCTTACGTCTTAACCCTTTGATACTAGGTTTTCTTGGGTTCTTGGGTTTCTGATTACCTGCATCGCAATGCGGGAAAAAGGTGAAATATATAAAATTCTATTTCACCATAATTAGCTCATAACAGAATGTCATATATATTTTTTTTATGGATAACGGATGGCAAACGAGCAGAAGATCCACCTGATGGTAAGTGGTTACCTCCGCCCATGAATATCTACAACACCAGAGCTGTTGAAGATGCGTTGCCGACCCAGAGGATAGAGACGGAAGGGGAGGATAATGTAGTAGTCCGCTATCGGAACCACCACATTTTGGGGAAAGGATGGGTGGGAACGGGGAAAAGATATTCCGCTATGTACAACTAGTCCTTGAAATAGTAATTAAAAGCGGAAAGCGGAGAATGGAATGTTTAGACACTACTTTCTCTCCGACTACAAATGGATGACAGCTTAATTTTATTTTCTGATTTTTAAAACTATTTTATTATCCCTTAGTGGAGCAGTTTATGTCTGTAAGCACGAATGGTTGTGGATTCGATTTTCACGTACGAGAATGATTATATTTAAATTATATTCATTATTCTGCTCTAGTAAGATTAAGCGCGGCGTTAAGCTTCACCACTTAACACGCAATGTCTCGAATTCACGGAATTCAACGGAGTGTCTTAACACTATGTTCACTCTGGCTACCTTGCTATGCGCGATAAACCGTGAAGTTACAATAAAATCGACATATTAATATTTAAGAAGTGTAATAAAAATCGTAATTTGAAGCAAATTTAACACAAAGAGGGTGGAATTATACAACGATCAGGAACAGCGACGCTAACAGCCGCGCTCTTAGCTAAATTGAAACTGAATTGCAAGCGAATGACAAGTCTGTTTGGCGCCTTGTACTTGTTAGGGAAAGCTCATTTGAAGGTAGATTACGAATATTACTACATAAATTATTTACTTTTTTATTATTTACATAAAAATGCACTACAATGGTCTCTATTATTACGATATTATATTGGAAAATACAGAATATATATTAAATTTTATTTGTTTGGTGGTAGGAGGTTCGTCCTCCGTCTGGCTCGCGACCACTATCATGTCAAAGACGAACCGCCAAATATCTTATGATGTGTTCCGGTTCGACGGCATGTAAGCCAGGTTTTCCCCTATCCCACCCATCCTTTCCCTAAAATGTAGTGGTTCTGATAGCGGACTACTACATTGTCCTCCCCTTCCATTTGTATCCTCTAGGTTGGCAACGCATCTACAACGCCTCTGGTGTTGTAGATGTTCATGGGCGAAGGTAACCACTTACCATCAGGTGGTCCTTCTGCTCGTTTGCCATCAGTTATCCATAAAAAAAAATATATATATATTAAATACACGCATAATTTGTTACTGGGTGAATCAATTTTGATGATATTTTTAAAATAGCTAGTTCCTCTTATGTGGTCCCACTTAATTTTTTATTTAGTTAAGATCTGACGACTAGTTTTTGAGTTATTCGTAACAATTGTTTTGAGTGCATTTTGATTAAAGTCGGTTTATATTATTATTTTTAAGCGTCCCCCGATTCAAGAGGCTTCAAGGAGTCTCCCGTATAAGCGTAAACTTTATCCCTCTTTCTACGATGGTCTGAACCTAACACAAATAATAGTTGAAGAAGCAGCTGCACGCTTTTTCCCACATAGCAGGATAGTCAAAGAGAACCTAGTGTCAAGACACTCCGTTCTCCCCATATAAAATTCAATAATATATTATATATAATAATATCTATAGTTCGTATAATATTTCTATTATAAATCGATTTAGCGTTATTGTTCCAGTTTCGCGCACTTAGTGGGCACGAGTTGGATGGAGGCGCCTAAACATAGCGTCTCTGTTTTAAAAGCTTTCCAGTTTGCATTCAAATGTAATTCAACTTTGTAAATACCTGCTGTTGTTTTGAAGTTATATTTCACTTGTACTTGCTATGTTTCTATCGGCGAAGTGTCCATATAACACGATTTCCATCGACTTAACTTTTGTAAATTAGAGTTAATTAGTGTCAGCTTTACTAGCAGATTAGGGAAACCGAAAACAAAACGACGTCAAAAAAAATTGTGATATTGCAAAAAAACAAGCTCGACGAAAATTTAAAAGCTAAAAAAATTATCGCTAGAAAAATTATGAGTGAGAGCGCAAAAAAGTAAATGCGAAAATTTGTAACGATGGATGATTTGTTACTCTTTCACGCAAAACCTACAAAACCGATCAAGATGAAACTCTGCAGTAATATAGCTTATACATTAGAATTAGGTTTTACCAGAGGGCTACAATATGGGGTTCTGCAAAAGGGGAATAAATAGGTTTTTGAAGGGTCGGCAACGCGTAAGTGATGCCCCTGGTGTTGCAAGCGTCCATAGGCCACGGTAACCACTTACCATCAGGTGGGCCGTGTGCCTTGTTGCCACCGTCGTGGTATTAAAAAAAAAAAAAAATAAATAACACAGAGGCTAAAATTTATAATTATTTTATATTATTCGGCCATAACAATAATATACCGATAAGACAAATATTTGGTAAAAGTGTATTTTTTTAACAAGGCGCCACTTAAATAAAAATAAAAATAAAATTTTGAACTTCACAAAATCGTTATTTCTGTTTTTCATACAAATAAAAGTTAAATAAAATATTATATAGGACATTGCTTTTACAGAGTTATTTTCCATTTCGACTAGTGAGATCCCTAACAGTGTTCCTGCGGTAGTTCCACGTTTGTTTCAATATTGTATATTTTGATATCGAAACGAGAATTAAAATTTCATTGAACACTGAATAAAAATAAAATGTATTCATATGCGAATGTTTTACAAATATCATAGTTATACAGTGGAACAGCGTTTTAGTGTAAATGCGATTGGTTGTGGGTTCGATTCTCACTTGGAGTATGTTTATATGTAAATTATTTTTATCTCTCCACTCTCATAAAACTAAGCGCGGTGTTTAGTTCCTACTCTTCTGCCTAATACACAATGTTTCAAATTCTAGCGGAAAGTGGTCAAGATCTTAACTAGATTTAAATTGGACCAAATCAGAAACACTAACTATCATATAAAAAAAGAATCATCAACATTGTTTCACCTGTATAAGATTATGCAGTCCAATTGAGAACCTTTTCCCTTTTCTTAGTCGGTAAAAAACGTAAAAAATTAAGGGAAATTTCTATGTGTTCCCATGTCCCATATACCTACAGCTAGTCGTCTAAATTAAACCTTCGCAAGTAATCATCACTAATCGATACAATGCAGTAAGTCTGTGACAAAGTGACCTCCTCATTTTTTTACATACATACATACACACATAGCTTCACGCTGTATCCCGCATATAGCAGGGTAGGCCACCTAGACTTAAGACACTCCGTTCCCCACTTTCCGCCAAATTGAGGCATTGCGAACTCACGAAATGAAAAATCCCATTTCCTGGAGTGAGAATCGAACCCACAACCAGTCGCGTTTACAGTCGCACGCTTGTGCCTCTGCGCCACGACAGGCGTTGTTAAGTAATCATTATAATAATTTAATATCTTCTCTGAAATAAATGCTTTTATTATTATTAATACAACAAGTATTCTAAGCGTCGTCTAACTTTTGTCGCAGTACAGAGTGTGTTCTCGAGTGGACTGCGAGTAACTTGGTGAATGGCCGAGCTTATACAATTGGCGTGATAACGGACTTTCTCTAACTTTTAACTTGCTTATTATATTTAAAATTATTATTTGAAGCTATTGTGGTGCTGTGGAGTGTATACGAGGAAATGACGCATTTGGACGTCTGAAAAAGTGACTGGTTGTGAGTTCTATTCCCACTCGGGGCTAGGATTTATATTAATATTTAAATAAATTAAATTTAGTGAACCGGTGGTAAATTATGTGACGTTCAAGTTCAAAAAGTAAAGCATGTAACTTCTTACTTTGGATAAAATTATTTGAATTTATTTATTATTTAAATTTGTTAAGTGGCGGAACTCAAAGCCACGCTTTGCCTCACGAAATGAAATTTATTTAAATCATTCCGTTGAGTTTGACTGTCGGAGGATGTCTCACTACGCTGCGGTTCCTCTACAAATGATGTCCGAGTTCTACGGTGTCACTAAGGGTTTCCGTCTGAAGTCTACACGCCGCGCTTTCTCAATCTCTCTCTCTCTCTCTCTCAATCTCTTATTTCAATCTCTTATTACAAACTCTTAGATTGCTTAAAACTAAAACTTAAAAATTTTCACCGTACATAAATCTAGGAGATGGCTTGTACAGCTATATGCACGGGAAGCTTCTTCCTCGCCGCATAGCGCCGCTTTGACAAAGTTCCCGAGCCTCGGTCAACATAACTAAATTACTGAGGTTGGCGCTTCGAGCTCTCATTTATGTAATGAACTAAGAATTTCATTAAAAAAAGCTGTTTCATTATAATGATTCTGATATCATTAGAGTAAAATAATGAGATACTTTACAAGTAATTTGATGCAAGTGAAAATTTTAATGATTATCTCGGTTAGGAATCGAGTCCACAATCAATCACGTTCACATGCAATGTCCCACTGCGCCGCTATGGTTTCTATCAGTATTAGTAGGTATATGCCTAATGCCTATGGTTAACGTCTGTCGTGTCGCAGAGGCACAAGCGTGCGACTGTAAGCGTGACAGGTTGTGGGTTCGATTCCCACTCCGAGAAATGGAATTTTTCATTTTGTGGGTTTGGTAACAAGGCAAAGAGTGGCGTTGTGTTCCGCCACTCAGCACGCAATGCCTCAATTCGGCGGAAAGTGGGGAACGAAGTATCTTAACACTAGGTTCCCTCTGCCTACCCTGTTATATGCGGGATACAGCGTGAAGCAATGTATGTATGTATACGCCGCGACTTCATTATGTGAACAATGAAATCTAAAACTTGGTTTTTGGTAGAAACCTCAAGATTTTTACACTATACTCCCCAAACCCACATACCATATTTGACTTTTTAATGGCGAACGAAATATTAGTTTTTAGCTAACTTCAAAAAAGGATCATCAATTCAATCATCATATCAATTTCACTGTATTTTTTATCCATAACTTTTTCTAGGTAAATCAATTTGGAAGATTATTTTTTTATATGGTAGCTAATACATCTGACGTGGTCCCATTTAAATGTAGTTAACATTTGACAAGTAATTTTTGAGTAATTCGTAATAAGGTTACGTTTTAACGCATTTTATTTGTACTCGGTTTCCTTTTTTTATTACAGTCTTCATATAACTGATTTTATGTACCCGATTTGAAGCCAGTTTCTGTTAATCAGTAGAAGTGTATTTGCAAGTCCCCTCATAAATACATAAATTATTCAATACGGCAATTATTATCATTAATTATGAACGTAGTTTACGTTTAAATTACTCATTAATTAATGTATTCATGCTGTTTACGTTACGATGATTACGGTTATGCATTGTAGAGAGAATATCATTTTAGTAATATATCTCCATTGGTACTAGAAAAGTTTCAAAACTTGCTGAATTTTGTTTTATAGGAAAAAAAACACAAAATTTTAGCACTTCGGCGGAATATACCTCAATTCGGCAGAAATTGGGAAACGGAGTGTCTTAACATTAGGTTCTCAGGTTCCCTCTGCCTATCCTGCCATATGCGGGGTACAGCGTGAAGCTAAAAAAATGGCAAAAATACTTACAAAATACTACGTAAACTTTGTGCATATAGTCTTTTATGTAATATACTACAGGTAAGACGACAGCCAAAGAGAACTTGGTGCTAAGACGCTCTGTTCCCCACTTTCCGCCTAAAATCGTGACAGTGCGAGTGCAATGAAAGACGGAACACAACGCCGCGCTTTATATTACCAGTGTGAGTATATATAATAAAAATAACTTAAATATATAATTATTCCAAGTAAGAATCAAATTTACAACCAATCGCATCTACATTCACAGTTAGAAACTGACCCATTGCGACATAATGACCTCAAGTTATTCAACATGTATTTCTATACTCGTATATCTTTAAATGCATAGTGTGTCATAGTGAGTGAGAGGTAGAGGGAGACCTCGGTTGATCTTCGAGAACACAGTATGATACTGGAAGGAGAGTGACGTAAAAAGTATGAGGACCCCCCCGGAGGGGATGACTGTGGACGAGAGGAAAGAGGTATGCAGGGACCGTAGCGTTTGGCGCTCCGTTCTCTCTGACTATCCCGCTAGAGACAAAGCGTGAAAATTAAAAAAGTAAGTAAGTCTCACAGTGATATAGCGTCCGCCTGTAAACGTGACTGGTTCTGTATTCAATTGTCACTCAAGGAATTATTACATTTAAATTATTTTCATTTCCCCGGTCTGATCCTGATAAAACGCGGCGATGAGTTCCGCCACTCAACACGATATAACTCTAGGGATTACCGGACGAAAAGTGATGTTTCTCTCTGACGATTTTCCTACACGGTATATAACGAGAAGGTGCTCATTAAGGTAATTTCCACGAGAGGGAATCGAACCCACAATCATCGTGATGGTGTAAATCGTCTTTTACACCAAAAAAATTGGTGGTTTACAACAAATGGAAATAAATGGTTAGGTGTGAGTTAGTGGCTCGCCTCATGTCGCCTCGCGTGACAGATGTAAAGTGTTTTTATTACTCACTAGCCTTCATATCGACCTGCTTTTATACACATTGTTAATTGTGACGCATATCATTCACCTATTTTATATATATTATTCAAAAAAAATGGCTTCGCGTTTTATCCTGCATTGTAGGGTTCAGTCAGCAGGGTTGCCAGAACAGAATAATGAAAATAATTCAAAAATAATGCTTCCGCCAAGTGGGAACCAAACTCACAATTCGTCGCGGTTACAGTCAAACGTTGTCCCATCCCACTCCAGGAAATGTAAAATTTAGTATTTTCATTTCTTGGATTTGGTAACAAGGCAAAGCGCGGCGTTGAGTTCCGCCACTCAACACGCAATGCCTCAATCTGGCGGAAAGTGGGGAACAGAATTGTTGAAAGAGGATGGAGTGTCTTAACACTAGGTTCTCTGGTTCCCTCTGCCTACCCTGCTGTGTGCGGGTTACAGCGTGAAGTTAAAAAACGAAAAAAATAAATTAATTAATTAAAACGTGACGTCATTGAGCTATTTTATAAATTAATACGTGATGGAAAAAGTTCGGCTTTTTTTTTGTAGTTACGGACAAGGAGTGTGAAAAAAGCTTCAGAAGAGAAATAAAAATAATTTAAATATATTCATTATCCCACAACCAATCGGGCTTATAGACAAACATTTGTCCCATTGCCCCAGAACGACGCATTAATGAACTCATATAATATAAAAAAATAGTAATATATATTGGAACCTAACGTCGAGCAAAAAAAATAACGCAAATAAAGCTTAATCCGCATTTTCTAAATAATAACTTGATTAACAAACAGAAGACATTTTTAATATATTAATTTGTAGACACAAAAGTACCGTATCTGAGTAACAAAGTCGAATCCTACTTAAATACAAACGGAAAGCTTTTAAATCGTGAAAGTTTCAATGTATCGCTAGTACTTGTATCGCGAAAGAGAACTTTTATTGCTGCTCAATATTTCGTCCGCAACAAGAAAACTGTTTCCTTGTTATTTTGAAATTGAAATCAAATAAAGGTAAAATATTATTTGAAGATAACAGTGGATCTTTTAAAGAGATGTATGTCTGACTGGTTCACACATCTGTTTGTGGGTTCAACTCCGGAGTTGAACAGTTGGTGATTACATATAAATTATTTTTCTGCTCTGTAAAAGCGTTGAGTTCCGCCACTCAGCACGCAATGCCTCGATTCGACGGAAAGTGGGGAACGGAGTGTCTAAACACTAGGTTGCCTCTGCCTACCCTGCTATATGCGGGATACAGCGTGAAGCAATGTATGTATGTATGTACAAATAGTGGGATGGAGGAGAATATCATGGTTAAAAAATCTACGTCAATGGTTTCATAAGAGTACTCGTTCCTTATTCAGAGCGGTGTCAAAAGTCCAAATTGCCTTAATGATAGCCAAACGTCGTAAAAAAGGTACACTAACAAGAAATAGTGTAACACAAAGCTCTCTTTCTTATTACTCTACTATTCGGGACATAGCTTGAGCTCAGAAATTTAAACCATATAATATTTTAAGTTTAATGGATGCCTTCCAATTATTTATGTAATATTTATTAGACAAGTTGAACTTGACTAGACGCTGTCGTGTAGATAAAAAAATCCACTAGAGCATATATAACAAAATTTCTTTCGTCAAACGTTAATCATTTAAAAAAATCCAAAGCATTCCACCAAGTGCCTAACAAGTGCCACCTAACAAGTGAAAGATGATGGCCATTATGCAGGAGGTATAAATAAGAAGACGGTAGACAGTAGACAGTATGCTCCCCACCACCACCGTCACCGTCTCCATACACCTCCATACACCTCCATACACCGCGCAGGAATGTCGCTACGGAGCCAAGAAATGCGGCCGCTTTACCTAACCGCTATTTATGTGTGCATATTTGAGGTCACATTAACATTTTCATTATGTATTGTTACTCGTTGCTGTCCTTGTGATATGAATGGGTTTACGACCCACTACATGTTATAAGCCTCTAATGTTTGTATAAGTGTTAATATATGGCTTAAGCCGTGTTTTATGTAGGTGGTTTATTTAAAATATTTGTGCTTATTTATTTATGGGTGAAATGCGGTGTTAGGTTACGTATGTTATCTTAAATTCAATGTCTTTAAGATGAGCCGATGTCACTGAGAACAATGATAATGATGTTGAACTGCAGTTTTTTTTGTCTAATTATTGTTAATACATTACAAATAAATGGACCATACTTTTTATCTCAATTTTGTTTTATATGTTATTATTTCTTTTTCATTACTTAAAGCTAAGCCTTTAAGACTCATAGAGCTTGTTTCTATGTGTTCCCTAGCAAAATCCAGTTTATTTAAACAGTTGCCATTGTTACCTAATTGAAAATAATTAACCTAATTGTTAAAAAATACTTTTTATTGGAGTAGTAAGTAGTTTGTATGCATTTAGAAAAATACCACACTTGCTAATCGAAACCGTAAGCTAATGTCTAAAAGCGCGCTGTTGATGTAATTACGAAATATAGACTATTTTGTTTTTCAGCTTCACCCTAGTATACTAGAGTATTGAATGGCAAAACTCAACACCGTGCTTTTTTTAACCAAAACCGTGCTCTGAAAAATGAAATTTTAATATTATCATTTATCAAGCAGGGGTCAAATCTTCAACCACCGCTATTACGATCAGATGTCCCACTGATCCACGATGGTCAAATATACTCCATATATGCCTAAAATCGAGCAGCTTAACATCACGTTTTACTGGATATACAGGCTTGCATTTTTTACAGGGACAATATGGTAAGAGTGCTTCGCCGTGCGTCCCGCTCCGTCCCGCAACACACTGCGCTAAATATGATTGAGTGAATACTACTTGATATTCATATCGCAATTTTTTACTATATTATGTTATAGATACTTTGTCTATATGATACTTAATCATAATCATAATAATCACAATCATTTTTTGGTAAATTTTTAAGTGAGAACAAATTTGTAGTGTACTTACATTTTGAAATTTCCATTTTATGGATATAAATATCTCAAATAAACAAAAAAATAATCTTGGAATTCTGACAAAGAAATTGTATTTGTGCATAGCAGGGTGGTCAGAGAGAGAATAGTGTCAAGACACTGCATGAGTAACATACATATTACCAATAATCCAGCACAGTTTAACTTAATCAATCGATCGCTTAAAACTAAATATACGTATGAAATAAGGAAAATGACGCAAATGTAAAGATGTTAAAAAAGGTAGAGGGAAAGATCTCAATTAACCTTCAAGAACACAACGGCAGTGATATTGTTGGAGGGACACCTACAAAACATAATCCGTTGAGAGGAGAGCAATATGAAGAGGTTGATGATTGAAATTAACTATAATGTTAATCCAAAAAAAATAAACAAAATATTTATTTACCTTCACGCATTTCGGGCATTATAAGACGTTACCAAATTAATGGAATAAATTCTAAGTCCGTTATCCCACTCTTACACTAACACATGGCGATTAACGCCGAGTTAAAGTTAAGTTAGAGCCATACAATAAACGTCAAGAAACAAGAAAAAAAACCAATATAAGCCACAACCCATAACTAGCATTTTCCTAACTGTGCCACCATAGTGCCAATAGCTTACAATAGTATCTATTCTCTACTACGAGTACTACCAATCTCCGTCATGTCCGCTCTACGCGACATTGACAAAGTATACCGTTCTCTCACGTTTGGACATCGTAAACTAAACTACAATTGAACTGAAGTCAAACTTTTGTTATATTTGACTTTCAACTACGTTTAACGATACTTGTAGGTGAAATAGTATAAAATCCCATTGGATTTTTGTATTTCGGTATCCAGAACGGATATACTCCTATATCTTTACGTATATATATATACATATTTACTGTAGGAGTCTAAAACGTGTAACTTATATGAACCTTACAGCATCTTCAAGCATTTTCACGCATAGTATGATGCTTACAGAGCACTTAGTGGGTGCACCTAGTGTCACATCACTACTTCGTCTCCTTTCTGTACAAAAACGAAACATATAGTGCCGAGTGGCGGAACTCGGCGTCGCGTTTTAATTTACCTGAGCGAGGAAATTAAAATAATATAATTATTCGCCGAATGGGTATCGAACCCAATGACTACTTGGGTTTAGAGTTCAGACATTACTCAATCCCACAGCGAATCTCGTCTCTATGATAATTCATATATTTAGTGGTTTTTAAATATTTTATATATACCCTAGCTCTATCCCGTGACTGCATTCGCGTAGATTAAAAACCTAAAATTGTGTTTTCTCCAATTTTCGTAGGAATTTCGAGAAATCTTCTCTTAGTGCTCCTCTACATTCTGCAAAGGGCCAACATGCGAATTTATGAGTACATAACAATGCCAACTTTCAGCTTTCTATGGTCAATAGTTTTGCCAGTACTGTCTGTCAGTCACTTAGTAACGCAAGCGATATATATATATATATATATATATATATATATATATATATATATATATATATATATATATATCTTCATATTTATCCTTGAGAATATTATAAGCTCCTGTAATATTAGTAGTAATAGCAATAGTATATAGTTGTAACTCCCACTGTCATGTAACAGAGCGCATATAATACCTCGGTATTATACTAAAAGCTTTAATGACGCGGACTTCGCTTTTAAATGAATGATGCTCTCAGGAGAATCAGATTGCATTTTCAGATTATGCGATAAATGTTTAAATTTATAGTTTTGATATATATATTTATAACGCTTGTCGTGGCGCAGAGGCACAAGCATGTGACTGTATACGCGACAGGTTGTGGGTTTGATTCCCATTCCAGGAAATGGAACTTTTCATTAACCTAGTGTTAAAACAATCTGTTCCCCATTTTCCGCCGAATAGAGGCATTGCGTGCTGAGTGGCGAAACACAACGCCGCGTTTTGCCTTGTTACCAAACCCAGGAAATGAAAATACTAAACTTTTTCATTTCCCGGAGTGGGAATCGAACCCACAACCTGTCACGTTTACAGTCGCACGCCTAAATTCGAGATATTATGTACCTTCGGAGCTCAACGCCGCACATGTAATACCATAGCTGGAAAATGATGATTATTTAAATATAATCATTCTCCGAGAATCGAACCCACAACCATAATTTCTACATTCAATTAGAGACCTTCTCTTCCTTTTAAACACTAATCAAGGCATTATTTAGTGAAACGAGATAATTTATTCATTACTTTGTAGGTAATTACCGGCGCGTTTTAAGTTCATTTGTTAACAGCGAATTATCCCGCATTACGTACAGATTGCTTGTTGAAATTGTAATCAGCTGAATTAGTATCGAATTAGAACACGTTACTTGTAATTATGACGATTCAATTATTTATTATGATCACGTTTGATATATATTAATTAATATAATATTCACTGGAAATCGCAACATGAGGACGGTTGTGCCCCATTCACAATAGTTGATCAGCAAGGCGAATCTTTGATTCTGAGCTGGAATATTACAAGGTTTGAGGATTACACCAATCCATATCTTTTTGTATTCTGTTCTAACTTGTAGCAGGGGTTGCCTGGAAGAGATCACCAGTGGTGATAAGATTGAGAAATTCCTGGACTGGGAATCAAACCCAAAACCAAAACTGTAAACGCGACTTTAAAGTCGCTCGCTTGTGCCTCTGCACCACGACAAGCGTTAGTTCACAATATATAAAATACCTAAAACTGATTCAGATTATAACTGTATATTATGAAGAATGAAGAAAGCCGCGCGCATCAACTGACACATTAATACATAAAAGTCTCTCGCCCACTCCAATTTCATTTTCATACGACAAAAAATACAATGACAAGAAAGTTTTCAATATTAACAAAAAGCAAAAGCAATTGCAATCTTTTCTTTCCTAAAAAGAACTAACATAAATCACGTTAGACGCTGGAGGGAGGTTTTACAAGAAATATGCGTAAAATCTTGTTCGGAAAACATTGAACAGGAGGTGTCGCGATGAATTACCAATATTTGGGACAAAGTGAACTCGTACCTGCGGAATTGAAGGAAACTTATTACGAAATGTATTTCTAGAGAAAATTCTGGAAAATGCGTAAGAACAGTAAGTCACCGTGACGCAAGTAAAGCTACGTACGTATTTGTAGAATTTTTTACATTATTTCATATTATATGACTTCTCGCACCTCCTAATAGTAATAAGGCAGAGACGAATAGTGTTAGTGTGTCTGAGAGACATTGCGTGTTGCAAGGCGGAACCCAACGCCGTTTTTGGTCTCACCGGATAGAGGAAATTATTATTTTAGCCCTTTACTTACCTAGTGAATAGGCATTTTAATATAATAATAATAATAATAATAGCCTTTATTCACAATCCTTAAGTGCTATTTACATTTTACCTTATATCTATGTTAGACACCGGTTTCTTGATTGTTTTGCTTTTCAGCATAGGCCTCCCCAAGTTTTTTCCATAGAGATCTATCCCTTGCTTTTCGCATCCAAGTGGGTCCTGCTACCGTTTTAATATCGTCTTCCCATCTACAATGTTCTCTACCTCTGTTTCTCTTTTTATATCTAGGACACCATTCTGTCATTTGTTTGGTCCATTTTTCTGTTTTGCATCTGATAAGGTGACCAGCCCATTTCCACTTGAGTTGATTTATTTGTTGTGTAATATCTATGATCTTGGTGCGTTTCCTTATTTCAGTCAACCTAATTTTGTCCTTCAGTTTTATGTTGAGTATACTTCTCTCCATTCTGTGTTGGCAGGTTTCTAGTGATTTGATATTTTTCTTTGTACAACTCCAAGTTTGACAACCGTAAGTCATGCTGGGTAGAATAGGCATTTTAATATACTGTCAACTAATTATATAAAAATATTTAATTATCAAATGTGAAAAATAAATAAAAAAAATTGGGGCCAGCATGTGACATTGACTAACTGTAAACACTGTGGATTCGATTTCCACTCGGGGAAATGATGATTGAAATTAATATAATAAAAATAAAAAATAAAAAGATATTTATTCAAAAAATATTTTTACAAATTCAGCAACCGAGACTTCCCAGTAAGTAGTCAAAGACACTTGTGTTGGGAATGTCTCGCTTTTACGTTGGCTCAACAATAACATGCATACATATAACATAATAGTAACAAATCTGTGTGAGTGTGTGTTTGCGTGTGTATGTGTATGTGTGCTTGCTCATTATTTTCAGTTTTCCGCCCTGGTAAGACAAGGTGCGGCGTTGAGTTCCGCCACTCAACACGCACTTTCCCGAATTAGATCGGAAAGTGGAAAACAGAGTATGTTAACATTAGGCCCTGACTACCCTGATAAGCGTGAAGATGCCATAATTATCAAATTAAGACTCTTATCCTAATATTTGCACACGCTAGTTATTTATAATATTTTTAATCGTCTTAAGAAAAAGGGAGATTATTAAATGAACGAGGAATTTTTTTAAATGTGCATTATAGATTCTGATGATTTTTTTTATTATGATAGCTAATACTTCTAATATGAAGATCTGACAAGTAATTTTTGAGTTATTTGTAATAATTTGAATTTTTTGTGTATTTTTACTTGTTTATATGAAGTAAGATTTCTTTCTTAAAATCTTTATTATAACTAGAGAAAACAAAATATTTAAAAACAACAAGTTTAGTAGGATATTTATGAAAATAGAAGGCCACTCGGTACGGAGCGTCAAATGCATTCTTTTAGGTCCCTCATAAATCACTGTGCACTGTGTAGTGCAGTATCAGCGCTACAGAGCACTGCGCCATTACTACAGCTGCAGTAGAGATGATGCCCGCGATATATACAACTAGATATCATAAAACTATGGTATATATTATGAAATGACACAAATAAAAATAAAAAGTATGAAAACTTTAAATAAAATGTACTTACACAGTCAAATTATTACGAGTAACTCAAAAACTAGCACTAGAGGCCTGTCGTGGCATAGAGGAGCAAGCTAGCGACTATACTATTATATTATTACAATACTAAACGCGACAGTTAAATATATGTAAGGAAATACCATTGAATTCCTTTCTTTAGTAGTTCGAATTTGGGCGTGCTTTACTATTGTTGATGTTGATTATATAGATGGCGTGAGTGATTAGGAAAATAAGATTTAATTGTAAAGACAAAATGGCGTCAGATGTACAGTGATAAAAATAAAAGTGAATTGAAGATTATGTTAAGTAATGAAAAGAGATCGACAAAGTAACTTTAAATGTCGTTTCTTTGTTTTACAGATAAATAAGTGAAATATTTATAATATTTAATATTTTTATTTTTTTCGTTCTGGTAACAGGGCAAAATACAGCATTGATTTCCGCCATAAGTGGAAGTGCTAAGGCACGCAAAGTAAAGTGGGGAACTCTTAATAGAACGGAGTGTCTTAAAACTAGGTGGTTCTCAGTATCCCTCTATCCTACTGTGTGCGGGATACAGCGTGAAGCAAGCGAAGTCGCGGGACACATCTAGTCCTTTATCCGAGTGTAATGAATAAAGGCCGTCATGTGAATATACCTACGTGTCTTTGATACCGTGTGAACTCGCTCGTCATTTCTGCCTCTCGTTTATTTCGGTAAAGGAATCCAGATTTTTGAATCACGAAATTGATTTTGAGTCTAGATTTTTGACGAGCCAGTGCCAGTTTTGGCACGTTTCAAAGGAAAATGCTCGCTTAAAGTTTTTGAAGGATTGAACAATTTGTGTACAATCTAAGTTAACATAACTTAGAAAACAGTTATTTTATTATTCTTTAACCAACTTTAAAAAGGAGGTGGTACTCAAATCGACTGTATTTTTACCCGATTGTCAGAGGAGGGTTATGTTTTTCGCATGTATGTTTGTAATATTCTTTATTACCTCATATCCTCCAAACTTCTGGACCGAATTGTATAATTAACATTAGACATGTGTGGGTGACATTAAATAGGTATTGATACTCCAAGTTCTTAGATATGTGACGTAATCTTAATTCAATATCGCCGCCCTCTAGAGGCAATTACGTCATAAATAACACAAACAAAATCATTGATGGGTACCGTATGGGGTTTCAAATGAAAGTACTAAATTAGCAAATTTCAAATATATAACACATGACTAGCTTTTATAGCTTACTTTATTTGTATATGCTTCCTAAATGTGAAGAATAGGTTCAGTCGGGTTTTTTGTTATTTTTTTTTTTTTTTTTTTTTTATGGATAACGGATGGCAAACGAGCAGAAGGACCACCTGATGGTAAGTGGATACCTTCGCCCTTGAATATCTACAACACCAGAGATGTTGTAGATGCGTTGCCAACCTAGAGGATACAGATGGAAGAGGAGGACAATGTAGTATTCCGTTCTCGGAACCACCACATTTTGGGGAAAGGATGGGTGGGAAAGGGGAAAACCTGGCTTACATGCCATCGAACCGGAACACATCATAAGATATTTGGCGGTTCGTCTTTGACATGATAGTGGTCGCGAGCCAGACGGAGGACGAACCTCCTACCACCAAACAAAAATATTTATGATTATGTGTGTTATTGTATAACTTTATGGGTGACTATTTTATATGATAGCTAGTATAGAGTTAAGCTTTAAATATAAGTAAAAAGTTATTAGTGCAGTAAGCAGCTTACTACTCGTACAAATCGGTTTTCTTATGCGTTATAATTTTAACTATTCATTATCATTTAAGTACACAAATCTTGTGAAGTTAGTATATGAAAAATATAAAAAAATATATTAGAAACGGTAACTAGTGAGCGTTGCAAGTGAGAGCCAACGCCTCTTGAATCATTCAAAGCGCTACCCAATTAAGTTATATATTTTTAAGGTTTTTTTTCCGCATAAGCAGATTAGACCAAGAAACTTAGTGTGGCGGAATCAACGCTGCGCCTTGTCTTGACAGAGCAGCGTAATAAAAAAAATTTTAAGATACAATTAGGTAGTTTTATTTAAGTATGCTGCTCAAGTAACAAATTATAAATAAAAAAAAAGAAACAAAACACGGGCAAGTGTGAGCCCGTGGATGTAATTTAATTCATAAAAAAATATATATTTTTAACATCATTCCAGCGACTGGGAAACGAACCCACAACCAATCGCATTAATAAATGTTATAATGGTAAACGTTCTCCCATTACCCTTCAATAGCGTCATTTTACAAACCATGTGCAAAAAGATAATAATTTCATAATACAACTATTATTTATAAAAAGATAACATTAACGAAATTTATTTCCAGTACTGAATTTTAGTTCTCGACTATAATATCAAGGATTCATAATGTCCTAGCGCAGGGGTGAACAACCCGCGTTCCTTGGGTCGCATGGGGCCCGTTAAATATAATTTTGTGGCCCACAAAGCTTTATTTATATTACAGATACATATACTCAGAAAGACGGGTATAATGGAGAATGTTATAGTAAGAATAAAGAAGAATGTGCTCAGGTGGTTTGGGCACGTCGAGAGGATGAGCGAGTAGTGAGAAAGATTTATAAAGCATAGGAGAGATCTTGGTTGACCTTCCAGAACACAGTATCAATGATACTGAAGGAAAGTCACGTAAAAAGCATGAAAACCGCTCGAATGGCATGTAATGATTGTAGACTAGGCGAAATAAGTATGCAGGGACCGTAGGAAAACAGTGTGGAGCTAAGTTAATTTAAAATAATTAACAGATACCGATATTCGATATTCTTTAAATGCAATAAAAATATTATGTATTTAACGTCTGTCGTAGCGCAGAGGCATAAGCGTGCGACTGTTAATGCGACAGGTTGTGGGTTCGATCCCTACTTCAGGAAATGTAAAATTTAGTATTTTCATTTCTTGGGTTTGGAAACAAGGCAAAGCGCGGCGATGAGTCCGCCACTCAACACGCAATGCCTCAATTCGGCGAAAAGTGGGGAACGGAATTGTTAAAAGAGAATGGAGTGTCTTAACATTAGGTTCTCAGGTTCCCTCTGCCTACCCTGCTATATGCGGGATACAGCGTGAAATAAAAAAAATGTAATTTTAAGTATTATTAAGAAATGTGGAAGGTTAAATTTGTATAGGCCCGTTGCTAAGGAAGGTTAGTCACCCCTGTCGTATTCAGTACAATACAAGTAACACGGTACAATAACGAACATATACCATCCTTTATCGCGCTTCTACAACTAATGAATAGGAATGTGTTTCATTGTATATACAAATGTATGAAATTGTAAGAAATAAGAAATATTTGGAGGCGATAATGCTGAAATAGGTATAAGAGCTTTGTACACAGCAGTTGTAGGTTCGATCTCAATTAATAAAACGCAGCTTCACGCTTTTACCTGCATAGCAAGGTAGACAGAGAGAATCTAGTGTCAAGATACTCCGTTCGCCGCTTTCCAGCCAAATTCGAGTCATTGCGTGTTAAGTGGCGAAACTCAATTCCGCGTTTTGTCTTATCAGAGAGGAGAAATGAAAATAATTTAAATACAATCGTTCCCCAAAGTGGGAAACGAATACATAATAATTCACGTCAACATTCATCCCCACTGTTGTCCCACTGTGCTACGATGGTCTCTATGACACGATGGATTATTTAGTATAAACATTGATATATAAAGGGTGTCCCAAAATTAACGCAAGATTTGACTTTGCCGCCATTTGCTATTATATTCATTATTCATTCGCTATTAAAAGACTAAAATGGCATTTTCTATTTAATTCAAAATTTGCGTTAATTTTGGGACACCCTATAGATATAGAGATAACCGCTGACTTACGTACCAGTCATAATTACTAGTAACTATAGCTATTGACGTATAAAACACGTCCTTTAGCCACATATTAGATATTTTATTAAAAAGTGTGTGTTAAATATTTTATTAATATTTCTGATATAATATTATATATGTGTTCTGTGCTTCTTCTCTATGTACACTATATGTATGCTATTTTTCATGTTCATTCGTCGGCACAGTTTTCATGAAAAGGGATCCAAAGATCTATCTTCCCTTATATAATCCTGAAAAGAGAGAAACAACAACTATTTATCTCTTAAATCCTTTGAATGTAGATGCAACTTAAACAAATATTTGCTTTTATGTAAACCAAATGATAATACAAGAAAAAAGTTTGTTTGAGTGTAAACGTTAAAGTTGCTTTATATGTAAACCTACATTTATTGAATCGCTCACATTTTGTTACATTGCTTCAAAAATAAACTTCTCCGCTCTGGTAAGACGCAATCCGCAACGAAGGGATACTTAGAAAGACAGGTATAAGCGAAGATGTTATAGTAAGAATGAAGAAGAACGTGCTCAGGTGGTTTGGGCACGTCGAGAGGATGAGTGATGAAAGATATATGAAGCAAAGGTGAGTGGTAAGAGAGGTAGGGGGGAGACCTCGGTCGACCTTCGAGAACACAGTATCAATGATACGGGAGGGAGGTCACGTAAAAAACATGAGCATACACGAAGAGGTTAATGACAGTGGACGAGGCGGTATGCAGGGACCGTAGCGTTTGGCGCTCCGTTCTCTCTGACTACCCCGCTAGGGATAAAGCGTGAAGTTAAGTAGGGTTCCGTTGACGCGTTAACAACCTGTTGCCTAGCAACATATATTACTTTATAAATATGTAGAGCGTGTGGAATATTTATTTTATAAATTTAATATATTTTAAGCACTATTTTGAAAGAAATTATAATTCTGCACTGCTTCGCTATATAAACGTATATGTGCAAAGTTTCATGCTCCTCCGTCCGCGTAATTTTCGTAAAAAGAGTACAAAGCTTCACGTATTATAGATAAAGATAAACTACAACGCTACATTCACCCATTGAATGCAGGTACACTGTATACCATATAATAATAGTTTTTTTAAGAGGGGACGGCGCGCACGCAGTCCCCCACTACCAAAAATTACGCGTCCGAGTTATCCACATAAGGGATAATCGCAGAGGTCAACCCGACCGCAGTGCAATGGAGGGGGTCTCGCTCTGGGGGAACCGCCTTCCTGATCACGGTATCCCCTACGCCAGGTAAGTATAGTTTAAGGGGCGGTCGACGTCGGTAGTCACTGTTCGCGAGAAAATCTTGCCAGCGCGATTCAGGATTCGCGTGGAAATGTACAGCGGCATCTATTGACGGGTGTGAAAGCTCTGGATGTGAGCTTTAGGGGTTGTAGTATCTCTAGGCTATTTGAAATAAGGGTGAAATTTAATATAGATTAAATTGTCTAATGTATTCCTATTAAAGTTATATTATAAATATGTTATTATAAAGAATAGTAAGCTTTTTCGTTAAGTTTTTTGAAGAATAATTATTGAGTACACAAGTACTTGATATAATCCTACTCCCACCTCAAAGGCCGGCAACGCACCTGTAGCTCCTCTGGTGTTACACGGGGCTGTGGGCGGCGGGGATCACTTACCATCAGGTGACCCGAACGCTCGTTTGCCTTGTCCTTTCCATAAAAAAAAAAAAAATAAATAAATAAAAAATAATCCTGAATTATTTTTCCATATAACTCTCCTTCAGTAATATTTTAAAACAAAGATGTAAAGCGTTGGTTGCAAATACGATTTCCACTTAGGGCAATATTATAATTAAAATCATTTTATAATGATGCACTGTGTCTAACCAAATGGGAGACCGGTTTGGTTAGAGATAGTGCGGCGTTGGGTTACGCCTTCCAATACATAATGTCTTAAAATAGTTACGCAGTTGCCGTGGCAGAATATATTTATGTGGGTTATCTCTACTAAGGCCTGTCATGGAGTAGAGGCACAAGCGTGCGACTGTAAATCCGGCAGGTTGTGGGTGCGTTTTTGACTCCGAAAACTGAAAATATTGCATATTTATTATAATTAATACTTAGTATTTTTATTTCCTCGCTCTAGTAACAAGGAAATGGTGTAGAGTTTCACAACTCGGCACACAATGCTGCAATTCGGCAGAAATTGGGGCATGGAAATTTTAACAGAACGGAATGTCTTAACACTAGGTTATTAGGTTCCCTTTGTCTACCCTGCTATGTATGGGATACATATGAAGCTATCTCTATTATGAATTAGTTATGAAATTTAGGTTGACATTTTCCCACATTTAATATTCTATTCGGTTGTTACAATAATATTATAAAAGTTTATTTTCCTAAAGTAAATATAATGTATTTATAAGCCTAAAACATTCCAACATTCGTCAAAACGAAAACGAAAACATGACATTCAGTGATTCCTAAGGGATGTGGAAATAGAAAACTTTACCGATACAATATATTAAAATGAATAAACATATAAGTTAAATATGTACATTTCCATATATTAAGTAGTTAGGAACTCTATGCCTTCTCCGTTTTTAGAGTGTTTCTTGTCTCTACTTTCCATTCATTTAGTAAAAATAAACAACTTCGAACGTTATATCATGTAGCAGTAATCAGAGTCCGCTTTTCGCCCGAATTCATAGTGTTTTAAGTGACGAAACTCCACGCCGTGCTTTATATTACCAGAGAGAAATTCAGCTTTTTTTATTGATAAAAAACTGCATTCGAGCAAAAGGACCACCTGATGGTAAGTGGTTACCTTCGCACATGGACATCTACAACACCAGAGGAGTTGTAAATGCGTTGACCTAGTGTTCAGATGGGAGAGAGGAAATAATGGATGGAGCGAGAGGAAATAATGTAGTGGCCGTAACAGTGCGCCATCGGAATCACCACATTTTGGGAAAAAGATGGTTGGGAATAGGAAAAACCTGGCTTACATGTTATCGAGCCGGAACACATCATTAGATATTTGGAGGTTTGTCTTTGACATGATAGTGATAGCGAGCCAGTAGGAGGACGAACTTTCTACCACCAAACTACTGGGATACCCGCCTCTTACGGGACGCTACCTAGCGGCGGAGGGAAATTGTATTCTAACCCCGTCCTCTCACAGGGAAACCCCGTCTCCACACAGTGACAACTTCATGCTTTATCGCACTTAGCAGGGTAGATAGAAGGAACCTAGTGTCAAAACACTTTGTAACAATACGTATTAAGTGGCGGAACTCAACGCCGTACTTTTTGTTTATACACACACACACACACACACACACACACACAAAGTAAAATAATCTCTTAATCTACGTTTTCGTTCCCAAAATAATAATAATAAATTTCAAATATTTAGAAGTGGTGTCAGTTATCGCGTAGTTAAATAGATTGTTAGACTTTTAATATTCTCGACCTACGTACCTACGAACAGTACTGAGGACTAAGTTTTATGAAGCGATCAAAACTTTGCAAGATTAAAGTGACGTTATAAATAATGCCTCTAAGACGCCTGAGTTACACATTTTGTGGGTAAATTCTTTAGTTCCCAAGACTTTACTTGTAGCAGTCAGCTCACTAACAATGTGTCAAAAGTTCACTTAGTTTTATGATGGACACTTAATTTTGTTAAAAATTACTATATTTATTGTTTTATTATGGAAAAATAATTTAAAGTATTGTTTTTATGTATAAGCTATGTTATTGTAAAGTTTTATTTAGATTTGTTCAGTAGTTGTTGCGTAAAAGAGTATCATACATTCATCTGTCTTCACAATTTTTTACGTATATATATTTATAAGATACTAGCTTTCCACCCGCGGCTTTGCCCGCGTGAAATTCGGTTATATCGCGCGATATGATAAGGAGTACCCTATAATCTTTCCCAAGGTCTAGACTATTTGTCAAAATTGGTTAAGTGGTTTATGTGGTGAAGTTGTAAAAAGTTAAACAATCTTTCATGATTTTATGTTTGACAATAAGGAACTTCCATACAAACTTTCATCCCCTATTTCAACCCCTATCAGTTTTTCGCGATAAAAAGTATCCTATGTCCTTTCCCAAGTTTAGTTCTATCTTCATACCGAATTTCATCAAAATCGGTTCAGTGGTTTAGGCGTGAAAGCGTAACAGACAGACAGACCAAAGAGACAGAGTTACTTTCGCATTTACAATATTAGTAAGGATAATAATAATAATAGCATCTTGCCTACTATTTCATATATATGTATTTCTTTTTTTAACATTAAATAAAATATAAATAAAGAATTTTTTTGCATTTAAGATCAGATATTTCTTCTGGTCTTAAAGGTCATTGATTAGGAACAGGTGAGTCTACGTAGCTGTGGCGCTACGATATTTGAATCGGTGAGTGCAGAAACAACGTAAGTCCGGATTTTCAAATTTTGTAGGAGGGAAAAAAACAAGACGCATCTGCTGCCTTTCTAAGTTAGTTTAAACGATTACGATCTTTGGTGTTTTTTGTGACTTACGTTGTTTCTTGCACTCACCAATTCATTTATGTATTGTATTTAAGATTTCAACAAAAAAGAAAACCGACTAAATAAAATGCAATTAAAAGTAACAAATTATTACAAATAACTCAAAAACTACTTATCAGATTTTAGCTAACTTAATAAGAACAAATTAGAAGCAGCTATTATATAAAAAAAATTACAATTAAAATTAATTCAACCAATAAAAAGTTATGTAACAAACACAAATACAGTCAAATTAAAAACCTTGAAGTTGGTAAAAAATATTTTATAATCCAAGAAAAAAATATATGTAGATTTCCACTGTGGTAGTTCACGCGACAGCGGAGTGGCACTAGCGGGCAACAAATTACAATGCATGTATATGAATAAGAATCGTGCAATTTTCTATTACACGAACTACCAACTACGAGTACGTAATTATATTTTACAATGAGTAATTAGGGCGGCGTTAAACCGCGTTTCTTTACATCTTATTACGAGCGCTGACAAGCAAAAGTGCGAGCTCTGATGACTTTCAAACTGAAACTACAATATGGTGTATGGCCTAAGTCACGATTTCTCGCTGACTAATTTATCAAATCACCCGAGGTTAATACACGCAATTACAATTCTTTATTATTTCCTTTTATTTATGTTAGTGAATGCTGTCCAATACTGTTCAGTAATCGCGGTTCAAATTCTCATGGATGTATTTTATGTATGTATATATATATATATATATGTTATATATATATTTGTTGAGTTTCTTGGTGCTTTGTTCTTCTTCCTGTGTCTGGAGGCATTAAAATTCTAGTGAACCGGTGGTAAATTATTTTGACGTTCAAAAAATGAAGCTTGTAACTTCTTATTTTTGAATAATTATTTGACTTTGACTTTGACTTGACTTTATTTCTCAACGTATTTAAAAACCGCAGCACAAGCGTCAGACTGTAAACGCGATGTACCAGGGTTCGATTCCCAACCAGGAAATGCGTAAAGTTTCTGCATTTTCATTTTCTGGGTTGATAATAAGGCAAAGCGCGGCGTTGAGTTCCGCCGATCAGCACGCAATGCCTCAATTCGGAGGAAAGTGGGGAACGGAGTGTCTTAACACTAAGTTCTCAGGTTTCCTCTGCCTACCCTGCTATATGCGGGATACAGCGTGAAGCTAAAAAAAATATATAAAAAATAAAGTAAAACTTTGAAATTAGTTTTGCTAACCTTTGTAACCTTTTAAACGCTAGCAATTATTTTCTTGTTCATTTACCAATACTTTGGAATTACTATACTATTGTTGTTTATTCTTGTAGGTAGGTTTGGTGGTAGGAGGTTGTTTGGTGGTAGGAGGTTCGTCCTCCGTCTGGCTCGCGACCACTATCATGTCAAAGACGAACCGCCAAATATCTTATGATGTGTTCCGGTTCGATGGCATGTAAGCCAGGTTTTCCCCTTTCCCACCCATCCTTTCCCCAAAATGTGGTGGTTCCGATAGCGGACTACTACATTATCCTCCCTTTCCATCTGTATCCTCTAGGTTGGCAACGCATCTAGTACACCTCTTGTGTTGTAGATGTTCATGGGCGAAGGTAACCACTTACCATCAGGCGGTCCTTCTGCTCGTTTGCACTCCGGTATCCATAAAAAAAAAAAAAAAATAGGTTTCTAGACTAGTAGACTAGTCGATATGACGTCTTAATATTAATTATATTAAGGTGCCACTATAAGACACTGAATTTCGAATGCAATAATAACGATCCGTTAAACATTTATAAAGCTAATTGCAAAATATTAATACATATATTAAAATAGACATCATCGTGACGCCGTCCATTCAAAGCACAATATCTCCAAATAACTCGAAGTCGTGCGTCTTCACAATAAAAAATATCAAAAATATTTAATGAATAGCGTTCTCTGTTGTCAGACGCGTGTTCTTAGAGATAAACTTTGGGTAACAGAAATTTGAAAATTTCTTTCTATAGAGATGCTAACATAAAAATAAGTTGTAACAAGCGCATAAGAATTTCGACACAGCTGGTTACAACCGCATAGCTTAACGGCCAAAATACTTAGACAGTTTGCAAGAGATGCGGGTTTGAGTCCCGCGTCGTTCAAATTTTATACGTTTTCTAAAAATGGTTTTCTTTTTAAAATTTCAAAACATGTTAAAGAATTGTTTTAGAAATCTTCACCCTTCTCCACTGAAATATATATACATATATATATATATATATATATATATATATATATATATATATATAAATGGCGAGGCGTCTATGCAACACGGTTCCGACCAAGCCGGTCGGAACCTTCGTTCGGTCAGGCCTAACTTTTTAAAGTACAAGTATAAGACCTAAAAACAGGTTATCGCCAAAATTCGATTGTGAAATTACTAAATACCATTATATCCTATACCGGCAAAATATACCGGCTTCTCAAAAAAATACCGGCTTCTCAAAAAAATACAGGCTTCTCTAAAAATTACCGACTCTCCTAAATATATATCGGCTTCTCTAAATTTACCGGCTTGCCTAACTAAGATTTTCACCCTTCGCCATTGATATATACATAAATAAGCGCATTTATTTCAGTTTATATGAAATGTCGCACTACGGTGGCGGTGTAAAGGTGTATTTGATTAGAGCAGTGATATAGTGCGCAGTAACGGCGACGACTGCCACCTTGATTTATAGCGCTCATATTAAAAAACTTCTCACCGACCTTGTTTTTGTCACATATTATGTACGTTTGTTTCCAGTGGAACTAAAAAGTATAAATATACGAAATATTTATTATTTTTTAAAGAAAATTTATAATAAACCATATAAAAAAATATCGTAGAGGGATACGAATCCGCGCACCCACGCGAATCTTTTGGAAACGATTCAAGCTTATTAGCCACTAAGCCATACGCTCTTATTTTGTTGTCGAAATTCTTATACGGTTTTTCTTTAGCTTCATGCTGTATCCCGCACATAGCTGGGTAGGCAGAGGGAACTAGAGAACCTTAGACTAAGACACTCTGTTCTCTTCAAACATTTCTGTTCCCCACTTTCAGCCGGATTGAGACATTGTGTGTTAAGTGTCGGAACTCAACGCCTTGCCTTGTTACCAGACCCAGGAAATGAAAATACGATATTTCCTGAAGTGCTAATCTGTCGCGTTTCCAATCGCACGCTTGTGTCTGTGCGCCACGTTCTCTCTTCTCTATTATGTGGAAGAGAATGTGAAGCTGATTTTATAACCAAATTACACTAAATCTTTATAAACTAAATCTTTATTACACTAAATCTTATTGCACTAAATCTTTATAATTTTTTTTGTTTGGTGGTAGGAGGTTTGTCCTCCGTCTGGCTCGCGACCACTATCATGTCAAAGACGAACCGCCAAATATCTTATGATGTGTTCAGTTCGATGGCATGTAGCCAAGGTTTTTCCCCTTTTCCCACCATCCTTTCCCCAAAATGTGAGGTGGTTCCGATAGCGAGGACTACTACCGGTATCCTCCCTTTCATCACCAGCCATCACTCCTAGGTTGGCAACGCATCCTAGTACATCTCTTGTGTTGTGAATGTTCATGGGCGAAAGGTAACCACTTGCCATCAGGCGGTCCTTCTGCTCGTTTGCCATCCGGTATCCATAAAAAAAAAAAAAAAAAAATAAAATAAAAAAATCTGTAGGTTATGTGTTGTTTTTTTAATGTAATATACTAAAAGTTAGATTAAAGAGTTCCAGTTTCATAATCGTTCAAAGTGCTTTTTCGTGTGAAAAGAGTAACAAACATACATCCTTCCAAACTTTTGCATCTATAACATTAGTAGGATAATTACAATTAAAGTAATATAACAAACAGTAACACAAAGAAAGATTTCAATTTCACGAGAAAACAAAAGTTAAATGGTGGACTAAGAAAAATCACATCGATTAACAACAAGATGGATGGCAAGCGAGCTTTTAAT
Organism: Philaethria dido; assembly: GCA_033558755.1. NCBI lineage: Eukaryota > Metazoa > Arthropoda > Insecta > Lepidoptera > Nymphalidae > Philaethria > Philaethria dido. Next base: position 85,492 of record JAKGSA010000965.1, on the reverse strand, counting down.
CTTGCATTTAATGTATTTTTTCTATTTATACTGGTAGAATTAGATTTTATGCTTCACGCTTTATTCCGCATAGGGTAGTCAGAAAGAACCTAGTGTCACGACACTACGTTCGCCGCTCTCCGCCTCAACTTCTGACATTGCGTGTCAAGAGGCGGAACTCAACGCCGTGCTAAAAATAATTTATATAATGAATTAAAGCATACTGTGAGTTATAAAATTATGGCAAACTTCAAACATGAAAGTGGTTTCAAATCCTTCTAATTCCGATACTTAAAACGTAATCTCTAATTAGGATCCCGCCCACCAGCCAGAGATCGCAAGTCGAGGTTCGATTCCCGCAAGGGACGCCCTTGCGACCGCCGACACCCTCTCAAGCAGCCTCGTAGTGCTTGCATTTCGCAGGGAGTGTACACCCTCTCCTTTTCCCCACCAGTGTCGCTGTATATCAACAGTATTCCTATCAAATCGAAAAAAAGTATTGAGGCGGAAAATGTTGAGACACTTGTGATAGCAAGTGTCTTTTTACACGCGTAATTACAAGCGGCGCCGTGGCTTAGTTGGTTAAAGCGCCTGTCTAGTAAACAGGAGATCGCGAGTTCGAATCTCGCCGGGGCCTTTTTAATTTTTTTATTTTTTTATATTATAATTTATATTAAATAACGATTGTTTTTTTTCTTTTTTTTTTTAACTTCACGTTGTAACCCGCATATAGTAGGGTAGGCAGAGGGAACCAGAGAACCTAGTGTCAAGACACTCCATTCTTTTTCAACAATTCCGTTACCCAATTTCCGCCGAATTGAGGCATTGCGTGTAGAGTGGCGGAACTCAACGCTGCGCTTTGCCTTGTACCACACCCAAGAAAATACTAAATTTTACATTTCTTGGAGTGGGAATCGAACCCACAACCTGTCGCGTTTACAGTCGCATTCTTGTGCCTCTGCGCCACAACAGGATAATATTTACAAGTAGTATTAAAACAGCTAATAAATTTAAGCATGAAATACAAATATGCATTTTTTTAAATGTAACAATATATCTAGATAAAATAACTAACTCTATTAGACTATAAAAATGGAGCCATCGTAGCACAATGGAACAGCATCTGACTTTTGTAGTAGTAGGTTCGATCGTCACGTCATATAATTATTGCCCCATTTACGGAATTTGTTTTATATTTTCCTCCATATATTTTCATTTCCCTGCTCTAGGAAATCAAAGTGCAGCGTTTAGTTTCGCCACCCCATATGCAATGACTTATATTTTAGTGGGATGTGGAGAGCGGACTTCCCTAACACTACGTCCCTGCTTATCCAGCTATGAGGAAAACGGAATAAAGCAGAGAAATATCAATTAACATTTTTATTACGTCCAAAGTCGATATATTTTGGGTTATTATAATAAATGAATAATACATGAACAGTTCATACGACGCTTTCGCAAATGCAATACTCATTCTCTTAAATACTCTACTCTACTCAGATCTGCCTACAACTCAAACGAAATGGTTTTTTAACTATTATACTATATTCATTGCGCGTTTTGCTTTCTTTAAATAAAACTATAACTAACAAAATGGACAATGTATGCTAAATAATATTTTTTCTCAGATTTAGAATAAATTTTGGTTGTAAGTATAAAACTGATGCATAAAATCGTATTTTTATGAGTTCTGTAAGTTATAATGTTCGTTTTATTTCCGTGAATAGAAATGAGTATAACTTTTTAGAGGTCTTTTAGAACTTTCTTACTCTTAATTTCTGTGTATTTGGCACTTTTGGTATACATTGGGGTCATCCTGGCGCAGTGGGGCTGCCTGAATGAAGCGAATATGGTTGTGGGTTCGAATCCTACTGTACGAATGATTATATTTAATTCATATTTTTACGCTCTGGTAAGAAAAAATGTAGCGTTGATTTCCGCCATTCAACACGTAAATAGGGAGAAAAGTGATGGGATCTTTCCGCTTAACCTGCTATGCTTCCATAGTAAAGCTTGAATCTGAAAAAAGTTTATTTTAGCAGAGCGGAGAAATGTAATAATTTAAATATAATCATTCCCCCGAGTGAGAAGAGAACCTACAGTCAACCGCTGTCCCACTGCGCCACGGTGACCTAAAATTACCTAAAGATTAGTATAACCTAACGTAATGTTAGGTACACAGTACGCTCGTACGCATATATTAAAAATTCTAGTCCATTCCATAAGTTCCGAAACGAAACAATTGAAACATACCTCGTATTGTTTTCACGGTATTAGAGTTCGTGTAATAAACATTCGCGTGGTTTGGAGTTACGGCGTGCTCGTAGTTCGTAGTACTGGGGTCGGTTATCCAGGAGGCCTGGTATCCAGAGGCCTGGTATCCGGCGACTTAGTAATATGGAAGCCTGGTATCCAGGGGGCCTGGTTTTCAGAGGCCTGGTATCCACGGAGATGGGTGTCCGGGAATCCCGGTAATAGATAAAGGGATCAGGATAGAATATTTTGTATACGATTACAATATAAGCTAGGAAATTCAATTAACTCGTGGAGAATTATACAACGCCGTTTGAAACTGGAATTAGTCCGAACGGTTAGCGATAATAATGTCACACATAGTTTTGGATTGTATAAACAAATATGTATGTATATTTGTGTGTGTATTTCTATCACATTTATAAGGGCAAAGCAGACATAAGATTTTTTTTATTATTATTCTTAGGTTTATATTTGATTGCATTATACCTGATGTTAAGCATTGATGAGGCTTACGATGATACACACTTGCCTAGAAGATAACCGCTAATTTTTGATTTGAAAATTACCAAATCGGGCTTCAGAAATTATTTCTACCCAAGTAGGATTAAAACCCATAACAACGTATTTAGTATTTTCATTTCATAGCAGGTAAAGATCGGCGTTAAGTTCTGCACGCAATGCCTCAATTTGGCGGAAAGTGGGGAATGGAAGTATAGAACGGAGTGTTTTAACACTAGGTCCTCAGATTTTCTCTGCCTACCCTGCTATGTATAGAATACAGCATGAAACTGAAAATAAGAATATAATATATTGCAGTCATGATACGTTCGAACTGAGTAACTACGGTTTCAACCACTTAAATTAAAAATATTCCGTTCTTCACTTATGGCACAAAAGACAGTCGTATTGTTGAGCCCAAAGAGATTAGGTGTTAAGTTAGACTCTGTCCCACAGTAACACGACGGCCTCTATCAACATATTGTGATTACACTGTATTTGTATTGTCTAAAAATATTATATTAACGTGAAAGTAACACGTTACTTTCTCAGAATATCTTAAAGAATTCTAAAGTAAACCATTAACTCCGCTGACCAGCTCCCACAAGTACTAGAGTATGGCGCGGGCGTAGTTGTCAGGCGCACGCCCGATCTGAAACAAAGCTAACTTTAATTAACTTTTAATGACCTAATGATGTACGTACGAGTATCGACCTCGGTTCTGCTCGTGACAGTAACAGTATAAACTCCTTCGTTTATTTTTCTTAAGTTACTGTACCTATTTGTATCGGTATCTTGCTTCTAATATTTTTTGTGGTATTAAAATATAATATGTGTATACAAAATAATTATACAGATAATTTATAAAATATGTATGAATGATGAAATTATTTTCACTTCCCCGCTCTGGTAAAACAAAGCGCGTTTAATTCTGCCACTCAACACTAAACGTCTCGGTAGTTGTGGGGGTAGGTGATTTCGGGCGAAAAGCGAAGAATGGATAACGAATATAATGAACTATCACATCTAACTATATCTCTTTTTGGCTACCCTGCTGCGGGATAAAGCGATCAGCTTTTTTAAGATTAAATATTGTGTACGTGTCCTTAAGGGAAACACATTGTGTGACAGCCTAAAAAAAGGCAATTTTTAGGAATTAAAAAACTAGCGAATCAATCATTTTAAAATGTTGAGGGTATATTTATACATGTTTAATATTTACAATATTAAATATTTTTGAAATTACCTGAGATCTCCGGCGGCACCAAAAAAGAAGGTTCTCCACTGCTGGAGTTATTCCAGCCTTCTCCGTTGATAAAACCTAAAAAAAATAATTCTCGTTAAACTAAAACATATAATCTATACTATGGCCCTCGGGCGAACAAAAAAAAATCAAAAATTGATATAAAGACTAAAAATATTGCACCCTTTGCCTTTCGCTAATTCAAAATATATAATTTTCTGTGATAATTTTACTTAGGTTACTTCTAAGTTCACTATTAACCTTATTAACCTAACCTAATATAATGGTTATATCATAAAAAGTTATATCAAAATATGTTTATGATTCATTAACCTAACACAAATACATAAGAAAACATCTTCCACTTCTAGAAGGCTAATAAGGCATAGCTCGGCGAGGTTACAAGCAATTGAGACAAGTTTTGAAGTCCCACATAACACCTGCTCTGAGCTCCCTCGTTCACGTACGACGAGGCCGTTCCGTTTTACGGTCACACACACTTAACAGGTTGCTAAACTGAAAGTTAGACTCGCTTTAGAGACTCTACTAAGAGTTAGTTTCATGTGTGTGTACTTATTAGAAATGTTTGTAAGCTGTGTTTTAATTATATGATATTTATAACCGACTTAAAATAAAAGAAGTGTAAGTTAGACTGTTCTATGTGTGTGTGTGTGTGGGCGTGTGACCACGTGTTTTACAAGGTTGTTGGTCCTTTTTTGTGTGATGGCTAATGTTGCTAATGGTGGTCTCACTTAGGTTTTGTTAAGTTTTGACCAGTAGTTTTTGAGTTATCTGTAATAATTTTGGGTTTTTAATACATTTCTTTGAAGTCGGTAGTCTTTTTTTGTTAAAATCCTAATTATTATGTATACAAATGAGTATCTTTTCGTAATATTTCATTTTTATTTTAACATGCGACGTGATTGCCTCTTGATGCATACACATCTACAACATTCAAAATATCATAAATCTAAAATACGTTTTTTTTTTTTTTTATGGAAAGGACAAGGCAAACGAGCGTTCGGGTCATCTGATGGTAAGTGATCCCCGCCGCCCACAGCCCCGTGTAACACCAGAGGAGCTACAGGTGCGTTGCCGGCCTTTGAGGTGGGAGTAGGCGCGCTTTTTGAAGGTACCCTTTTCGTATCGACCTGGAAAAACTGCCGCAGGTAGGCCATTCCACAGTTCAGTGGCACGTGGAAGGAAATTCCTTCGAAACCGCACAGTACTGGAGTGCCACGCATCCAGGTGGTGTGGATGGTATTTAAGCTTGTGGCGTACTGTGCGGTTTGAAAATCCTGCGGCAGGATAGACGTTAAATTTTCATTATTTAAACATTCATTTTTATATAAATAACATAATTTAAATATATATTCATAAAATATTGATATTTGTCTTTATGTTCGTTATAAGTTGTTCGTATTCCTTTGACAATGTTCCATCAGTTTATGAGTTTAGGTCAAGATAATTATGTAAGTAGGCAAGTTTCAGCGCCGCGCCAGCTTTAGTAAATACACTCATTAATTACAGAGAAGAGTTACCAACTACGAGCTACTGAAAGAGGGGAAATGAATTTGTCTTACGATTCTGTTGTGTATCTTCTTTGATAATTTTTGTGTGATAAATAATTTTGTGTTTATGTTTCTGATTGTCGTGGCGCAGTGGAGGAGTGTTTAATTGTAAAAGTATTGGCTGTGACTTCGATTTTGCTCGAGGGAATGATTAAACTTAAATTATTTATCATTTCTCCGCTCTGGTTAAACAAACATACATAACTTCACGCTGTATCCCGCATATAGCAGGGTAGGCAGAGGAAACCTAGTGTTAAGACACTCCGTTCCCCACTTTCCGCCGTATTGAGGCATTGCGTGCTGAGTGGCGGAACTCAACGCCACGCTTTGCCTTGATCGAACCCACAGTTCGATTCCCACTCCTGGAAATATAAAAGTTGAAACCTGTCGCATTAATAGTTGCACGCTTGTGCCTCTGCGCCACAACAGGTATTAAACAAACATCTAATGTCTCAAATTCAGGCGGACAGAGGTGAACGGAGTATCTAATCACTACCCTGTATCGCGGGATATAGCGTGAAGCTGTTAAATCTTAAGACACTTCCTGTAATTGATGACACCTTATACTAATTTAGACATTTTGTTATTAACACGAATTTATTTAACACGAATTTTATTTTATTTTTTAACTTTCAGTTTTTTCAATATATCTCTTTTTATTCTTTTTTGAGTTAATCAATATATGCCCTGAACTACCTAATTAAAGCACATTAGATTGGCAGTAAATTCATAACTTATCTTTAAACAAAGTGAAATCTAAAAGCTTATATCAAGAGTCAGCGGCCGCAACTCTACGAGTTCTTAACTTTACTATCGTCAAAGGACGTCAAGTCCTTCTGCGCCTTTGTACTGTAGATAAAAAGTGACCCTTCGCGTTAAACAGCGAATTTTGACATTCTCTTTTTACTTTGAGTGCGGGTTAAGAAAGATACAGCCAAGTGCCGCCCTTATCAAGCACTTTGCGACCTTTGAAATTCAGCTAATACAGCCGTGTTGCTGAAAATACATTTGGTGAAATAATTTTACGAAAATTATATATTTTTCGTTTTATTTTTCTATATGTATATTTTCTTTTAGTTTCACGCTGTATCTCGACATAACAAGGCTGGCAGAGGGAACCTGAGAACATGGTGTTAAGACACGCCGTTCCCTTAAGATTTCCGTTCCCTACTTTCCGCCGAATTGAGCATTGGGCATTGCATGCTGAGTGGCGGAATTCAACGCCGCGCTTTGTCTTGTTACTAGAGCGTATGTATGTATTATATTTTTATTGTAGAGGTCTTTGAGGTGCAATGAGGCAATGTCTGGCTCTATAAACGTGGGTTTGAACCTCACTTAGGAGGATGATTATATTTAAAGTATTATAATTTTTCCGCTTTGTTATAACAAAGGACACTCCGTTTTTCGCTTTCCGCCCAAATTCAAGACATTGCGTGTTGTTGAAAAAAAATATACTCGTTACCTCTGGTAGAGACCGAACTCACAAACATCGTAAATATAATGTTTGCGGTTTCAAATTCAATGGCTCCAAATTATTTATAAAAATTTATATATATACTTTAATTTGTTTCATAGTACAGCAGGAGTAGAGCATAATTTCAAGTGTTGGCTCCCCGGTATATATTATAATAAAATTTCTTGTATATCATAATTGGCTAAATTGGCGACTGTTTGAAGCAAAATCACGATAATGAAATTGGTATTCATCGTGCCATGACTTCGTCACTCACACTTAAACGAATTATGTAAAGAAGTGGATAAAATTCCGTGGTAGATAACGAGAGTAATATTATTTTGAAGTTCAAATCTTGACACACTTTTTAACTTTTAAGGTAGGCAGAAAAACTAGTGAGGATTTTCTTTTCACGCCAATTTTTTTGGATTTGGATTGGGATATGAAAGTAAGGTTAGTTATTGGAAATAATAAAAAAGAATAATAGAGACAAGTCTTTGGCTTAAATGTCACTTATATTATAACGTTTTCGAAATATAAAAAATATTTTGACCGATTTTGAAAGAGATATTTTCAATTTGGCTGTATATTTTTTTCTTTTTATTTCATTGAAGCTAGTGCTTTCAATGTTGTACCATTTAAATTTAGTTAAGATCTGACGCTCTCGTCAGATAGCTACTTTTAAAATATTCGAAAAATTTTAGGTTATTAGTGCATTTTACATGAAGTTTTTTTCCATTTTTATTATTATAATATCTCGATTATTTATCCTATGTATTTAAGCTCATTTCCGCTAAAACTCTTTCATATTTAGAAATATCAAAATATTTCCCAGTTCAGTTTAATATTAAGCTTATGCTGCAAATGCAGATAGTCCATCTTTAATAAGCACTTAAGCTAAATATATATTTGTGAAGCAAGTTTCATTTGTAGACATCACAATGGTATAAACGTATATGAAAGGGATTTATTAAAGCCGCCGAAAACGAGCTGAATAAAGTCACAGCTGCGGGTGACGAGATGAGCTGCTTTGTAAGAATCCACTGTATTTACCAAGTACGAGTGGCGTCGTCCGTACCGTCTGCTCTACGTCCCGCTACGTCCCGCTACGTCCCGCTACGTCCCGCTACGTCCCGCTACGTCCCGCTACGTTCCGCTACGACACAGTAGTCTGTAGGCGAGCGGTTATTTTGAAAATAGGTCACTGTTTCATTTCATATCTTGAAATTGAATGTAAGTAAGCAAATATGTTCATATTGTTATAAATAATGTGGAAACTTTGTTTAAAAACTTTTGGTTATAATTATTTTAAGAACGAAGATTTTAAAATATTTCCTAAATATATATATTATTTATTATTCTGTTATAGTTTATAGGTTATAGGATAGGCGAAAAGGTAGTACACTACTGCTAAGTGTATTGTGTTTTCTACTTTCCACAGTGTTTTCTACTTTCTGCCCAAATTCGAGATATTGACGATTAGTGACAAAATTCAACACCGCGCTTTGTCTTACCAGAGCGGAGAAATGAAAATAATTTAAATATCAATACTCCTCCAAGTATAAGTTTTCATACATATTTCTGTTTCAAAAATTATTCAATTTCAACAAATTATACACATATCACTTAAATTAAATACAGCACAGTATTTTAGTTTTAGTAGTTTATTTTTCAAATAAGAGAGAGCTTTGCAAGTTATTTAAGAAAGTAATCGGAGTGAAGCGTAGTGTAATACCATTGTAACCTCTTTAAAGCGGACAGTAAGTAAGCGTCGTAGCGTCGTAGCGTCGCCGTAGCATCGTCATGCATCATGGTGCGACGCCATACTATTCTGTTTCAATTACGTTGCACGACTAAATTTCGCATTCAGAATGTAGATATTACAGATATATATTTTTTGGAGAATGTTTGAACAGTTATTGTTCTTTGCATTTTTATGCTAATTACAATTTATCTGTTTACAAACCTTTGTTTTCTGTTTTTTTTTTAAAGTCAGTATGCTTTTTCTACTAGTGCTGATTTAATTTGGCCTATTTAATTATTGATTGGGAGACCAGTGCATAGTGTGATTGCATCTGATTGCAAAGATCAATAGTTATGGAAGCAACTAACACCTGGAGAAATGTTTATATTATTTTTTTTTTTTATTTCTCCTTTTCTGGATTTACAACAAATTGTAATAAGTAAAATTTGACTTTATCTTGGCACAGCACTTTCTTTTTTGCTTTATACATCACACTAATTGTATAGATTATATAAGTACAATGTACCTCTATCAGTAGTCTGTGGGAATCTCTCTAAAATAAAATAGTTTTCCTATTTTTGATAAAAACTACTCTTATTTCATAAATCATCAAGAAGGGCAGAAAGGTGAGTCCGCTATTCAAAAACGCAATGTCTCGATGTCTGAGTGGAAAGTAGAGAATGGAATGTTTTGCACGAGGCCAGGTCCTGTCCGATTACCCCACTATACAGGAATAATTTATTAATAAAATTTATTATTAGTAAAACTTAAATTATGATAATTTACATGTGCAATAGAAGCAACGCGTTGTGCATTGTGCAGCGACTCGGATGCGGACAGCGCGAACGCGGACGCCGCTACGCTCCAGTTGCAACATCCCTTATTATACAAATGAAACCAAAATTTAACTGTCATTCGAATTAAATATTTTTAATCATATTTATAGATATAGTGCTTGAGGCTCAGAAATTGTGTAGAATATAGGAATAGGTATATCAATGATCACACTTTTGGATCTGTCAAATTTTCTTTACTTATTTTTAATTTCAATGTCATATTTTTATTTGGAGTGGTGCAGGAGGTTCGTCCTCCGACTGGCTCACGACCACTATCATGTCGAAGACGAACCGCCAAATATCTAATGATGTGTTCGGTTCATTGGCATGCGTCTCAAGCAGATTTTCCCCTTTCCCACCATCCTTTCCCAAAATGTAGGTGAAGAAAGTTCTGATGGTGGACTACTACCTGTTGTCCCACCCTTCCATCGGTATCACTCTGGGTTGGCAACGCATCACAACATCTCTAGTGTTGTGAATGTCTATGGAAGCGAAGAGTAACCACTTACCATCGAGAGTGGTCATTCTGCTCGTTGCCATCCTTTATCCACATGTACAAAAAAAGGGTGCTTTCTTATTTATAATATTAGTAAAAAGGATTATAGAATTAAAAATATAATATTATAGTTTGTTTACACACATTTATTTTTGTGTTTAATGAAAGGTTTAATAATTTAGACAGCACTGTTATTTTCGATATTTTTTTACAATTTATCGTATCATGCATGTAAGAGATTACACTATCAGTGAGGTTTACAATTACAGCCACACATATTTAAGATCTCTATAATATGTAATGTATACCTGTGTATATAACACATATTATAGACCATATCCTGATGTTACCTTACTATTTAATCCATTAAAAAAATAATATTTAAAATAATTTTAAATTAGAATTACTGTAATTACGGTACATACGTGAAATGTTTATATTTTGAACAGTAAGTAGCTTTCCTGTGACCTCTATGTCTATCCAGATTAGGTAAATAAAAATATTTTCAATACAAATTACCACATCGACATTGAAACCTACAATTAAAGTATTTAGTCTGGTACGTGACATGTCTACATGCTAAAGGTTTAACAGTTTTATTTCAAAAATGTCAAATGTTCTTTAAAATTCCTTTATATGAAACGTTCGGATCGCGAATCAGTTCGAATATAATACATTTAATTAATAGCGTCCTCATCGTCAGAATCTGCAGTAATAAGATAATGTGCAGCGCAAAGTACAGACGAGGCGGCTTTGGGATTATGTAACGAGATTTCTGAAAGCTGCTTTATTTTAATCTCCTTACTTATTAATAACGAATAACTAGCGCCATTTAAATAACCTCTGTTGTAGAGCACATCCTACCTTGTTATACTAAATATGAAAAAGGTTGTGAAAAGATGTGTGTGTGTTGTCTGTTAAAGAGTTACCATAATTATGATTTTGTAATGATAATAGACCTCGGTTATATAATGCTCGCTTCAATCTATTTCGAAGAATTATATCATAGCCACTAATTAATTAACTGTATAAATTTCTTACATTAGTTATTCTTAGACCAGAGATATTAACTAGACTGAACCGATGGTAAAACATAAAGCGTTTAATGTCTTACTTTTATTAAAAAATATGCAATTTCTATAAATTCGAGCCGACTGGCACGCGACCACTATCATATCAAAGACGAACCGCCAAATATCTTATGATGTGTTCCGGTTTGATGGCATGTAAGCCAGGATTTCCCCTTTCCCACCTATCCTTTCCCCAAAATGTGGGGGTTCCGATAGCGGACTACCACATTGTCCTCCCCTTCCATCTGTATCCTCTAGGTTGGCAACGCATCTACTACATCTCTGGTGTAGATGTCCATGGGTGAAGGTAACCACTTACCATTAGGTGAAGGTCCATAAAAAAAAATTGATTAAGACTTGACCCTTGAGTCCTTGGAATTTTTATGAAAAAGAACACAAAATATCAATTCTTTTTTCTATAGTAAAGTCATAGAAGAATAGCGTTATACATATGTTATTCAGTCAACAAATTTGAACAAATTAAAGTTTATATTGTGAAAGCACAATAGATCATGCGGCATTATGAGGCTTGTGTTGCAGTTACAGGGTGCTAAAGTTAGAGCGAAAGCTTGACAGTGATATATCGCGGGTCACGTGACGCGACTCGTGTCGTGGCGTCGATGTGAAAAGTATTCAAGAAAACACGCTTCCGTTTTCACTTGTACTGAAATTGCTTATTTAAAATTTCACTTGTGGTTAAATTCATTATGTTTCATTCTGCATATCGTATGTTAGTGTCAGAGTAAACCTAGCGTTAAGACACTCCGTGTACGGCTTCCCACCCGATGAATGAATTCAAGATATTGCATTGTATTGGGGAACGGAGCTTTTAACACTCAGGTCTCCTGGCTACCCTGCTATAGTGGATACAGTGAAGCTATGTATCTATATATTAATACGTGATGTAAAAACTTTGTACCCCTTTTTACGAAAATTCCGCGGACGGAGTAGCATGAAACTTAGCACATTTATAGTATAGTTTATATAGCGAAGAAGTGCAGAATGATTTTAAAATAATGCATAAAAAATATATTAAATTAATAAAATAAGTATTACCCACATTGGCATATGGTTTAACATCCATGTTTATTTAAATGACGCATACAGCTACTAGGTAACGCGCCGTTGAAGCGTCAACGGGGACACTCGTATATATAAGTGGCGAATTTCATCATCGCGTTTTTGTTGTCTCACCGTCTTCTACAGAGTTCGTAGAAATTAAATACTTCTATCTACAATACTTGAAATATAAACGTGCCCCCAAGTGGAAATTGAACCCCACAAACTAATCATGTTTAAAGTCAGACGTCCTAGTTTCACCCCGTATTACTCTTTATTTAGCCAATTCCTAAGCTTTTCTCAACAATCTGCTATAAATTAAATATGTGTATTAATTATAGAATAATTGGTTAGAAGATAGTTCTAACATGAAAATGCAAGTTTCAATTTTCTCCCCAATAGGACACAGAGTTTCGTATTTTTCGTATTTTGTTTTGGTGGTGGAGGTTCGTCCCTCCGTCTGGCTTCCGCGACCACTATCATCAAAGACGAACCGCCAAACATGCCCGGTGATGTGTTCCGGTTCGATGGCATGTAAGCCAGGTTTTCATTCCCACCCATCCTTTCCCAAAATGTGTGGGTTCCGAGAACGGAATACTACATTGTCCTCCTCTTCCATCTGTATCCTCTAGGTTATAAACGCATCTACAACATCTCTGGTGTTGTAGATGTTCATGGCGAGGTCAAATCCACATCAGGGGTGGTCCTTCTGCCTGCTCTGCCATCCGGTTATCCATAAAAAAAAAAAAAAAAAAAATTTTGTAATTTTTTTTTTATTACATACCTCGTAAACAACATTTTTGAAAAGTACACACTTTCATAATTACTAAACTTTTACACTCCAATAAAAATATACTCCTTGCTCTTATAATATAATACAATAAATATTATAAATCTCATGTACTTAAATTTTCATTTAACTTCCGGAGATATGAGCTTCTTTAAATCTAACATTCAGTATTCTATATTAAAGTTTCATACTTGAACAATGCTCGCCCTCAGCCACGGCCTTATGCCGTCCAGGCGTTACTGCTCCGCGCCCGCCCGCCCTCGTCCTCTCCCCGCCCCCGCCCTACGCACCCTCTGGGCGATCAATCTTAATAGCCATTAAGCATTTCAAGTCATTTGTAATAATTTATTAATTACTTTTTAACTGAACATTTTTGAAAGCGTATTAAATTAATGGAAAATTTTATATGTTCCAATCTAAACTCTGCGGGCATAGTGAAAAGTACATTTCAGAAATATAAAATTAATTTATATGTCAAATAGATTTTTATATTATTATGCGTCAGCTTTTCTCGTTGTGAGTTATAATTATTCGTAGTAGTAGCGCTAACAAACCAGTATCATAGAGACAACACTCAATAATATTTTACATGTGTTTAAAGTGCTATTTACACACTTAGGACAAGAAAACAATTTTGAAACGTGTATACCGTAGGCTATAGGAAGCCATCGTGTCACAGTGGAATAGTGTGTCTGGTCCTCAAACGCGATTGGTTGTAGGTTCGATTTCCAGTCGGGGGTATAATAATATTTAATATTTTAGTTTTTGCGCTCTGGTAAGCCAAAACACGGCTTTGTGTTTCACTATTTAACAAGCAATGTCTCAAATTCGGGCACAAAGTGGGAAACGGAGGGCTTTGACGCTAGGTTCACGACACGATAGGCGTTTACCATATTAATGATTTTGTTAATGATAATACACCTCACTAATTAAGTAATTGCATAAGTTTCTTACGTTACTTATTCTTAAACCAGAGATATTAACTAGAGTGAACCGGTGGTGAAACATGAAGCTTTTAATGTCTTGCTATTATTAAAAAATATGCAATTTGACTGACTTCACCTTGATTGTCCTTGAAATTTTTATGAAAAAGTACACAAAAGATGCATTCCAGAAAAGTCAGAACATTTCTGCTATGAATAAAGCTAAGATAAGCTAAGCTAAGCTATAAGCTTCATTTCACAAACATTCAAATTTCATGTTATCAAAAAATGTTTGGCTTAACACTTATTTAATCCCTCTATATACATTTACAACCAAACATTTCTACACATGTATTTTTAAATTACACCTCACATCATCAAAGGCGGTGTTAATAATAAATGCATTATGAAATTGGTACTGCAGTGTTTCCAACGCGACTGCTCACTGTAGAGTCTCGCGTATTTTATTTAATCTAGTTTTTTGTATACGATCCCACTTACGAACGGAATCCTTAATAAAAGGCCGACGGTTCTTTACAAATGCCAAATGAAAGAACATAATAGGTTCCAAAACAAAGGATGGGAACACTTGATATATTAAATATTATATTGTAAAGTAATTGAAAAATGTAGAGAAAGAAATGTCGATGTTATTATGGTGCAGTGGGATTTTATATTGGTGGACGTTAGTTGTGTGTTCGATTCCAATTAATTTTATGATTTTTTTTTCAATATATAGTAGTTATATAAGTAGGCATTAAGTAGAGAAATATTAAATAAAATAGAAATTGTGGAGGTCCCATACGAGCTGAATATTAGTAGTAACAGCTTACTCGTACATATCTAATTCATTATAATTGGTAATTTTACATACTATCAAAGAAGAGGAATAGTATATTAATAATAATAAGTTTTTTTTTAGCTTCAAGCTGTATCTCGCACATGACAGGGTAGGCAAAGAGAACCTGAAAATATCCTGCTAGGACACTCCGTTCTCTTAAGATTTCCGTTACCTACTTTCCGTCGAATTGACGCACTGCGTTCTAAATGGCGGAACCCAACGTCGCACTTTGCCTTCACAAGATACGATCTTCATAATATACGTAATTCTAAGCATGCGGTTAGTTTAAAAACCTTATATCTATATATTCTTATATGTATAACAGTACAGTTAGCCGCTGGTCATCGGTTCATGATAGTATGGTATAGTAGCAAAGGTGAGTTTTTACTTTATTCTCATCTGATAGATTTCCCAGGAGAGGCGACTGACGCGGAATGCCATACGATTCGCAACTTATTTTATTTTGTCAACCGTTCGACAAGCACTTCCATTTCGGTTTTACTTCCACTAGAAAGTGGAAACTGTGGCTAAATCGTGTGTGCATACTTATATCCATGTATGAAAAGTCATATCTTAAAATAATAGTTTGTCTCGCCGGTTTAACAAAGCCTACTTTGTTTTTTCTCGAAATAAATACATGCGTATTTTTTATTATAGAGAAATGACAGAGTTAAAAGTTTTGAGTTATTGTTTCCTGTATTTGACAAAACACCTCAAAATAAAAAAAACGCCGATCATATTCGCTTGAAATAATTAAGACTAACAAAAAAAGATAAACGGCTTCAAATAAAATGCACTAAAAAGTAATATTATTACGAATAACTCAAAAACTACTCACAGTGGAAGATTCAAATGCAATAAAAAATTAAAAGAGATCAACAAGTCATCGAGAAAATTTATCTATTAAATGGAAATTAAATTACCTACGTAAAAATCCTTTGCAAACCATCAAACAGATTGTCTAATTTTTAGCCGACTGTCAGAGGAGGGATATGTTTTTCGTATCATGTATTATAATATTCTTTATTACCTCATATCTTCCAAACTCCTAGACCGAATTATATAATTACGGTGACTTCAAGTGTTCTTAGATATGACACGTCACTTTTAAATCAATGTGGGGATAGGGGGTATTTACATCATGAATAAAAACAAAAAAATCGTTGATAGGTAATGTGTGGGGTATCGAATGAAAGGACTTAATTAGCACATTTCAGATATATAACATATAGCTAGCTTTTATAGTTTATTTGCTTCCTAAATTTGAAGAATTGGGACGGTCAGGTTTTTTGTTCTTTATAATTATGTGTGTTATTTATTCAATTGTCAAAGTTTACGTACACTCTTCCGTCATACAAATTTTCGATCAGGTCACGTGTCCTGATGCGAGTTTAATATTTTTTGCCCACCACAAAAGTGCAAAACGAAATTTTCACTTTAAAAATACAATCGAATTAAGAAACTCCTTCTTGTTTTTAACTCGATTAAAAAATATTAATATATTCATTGATCAATACATTTTACTTCTACATATTACATATCCACGTATCAACGATAATTCAAAAGGCAAGAACTGAACGTTCCAATTGGTACTTCGATTCGCCTTTATTCCACGTGAGCGAGTATTTTGTACGTATTGGACGTACGAGTACGAGTATACCGTAGAACAGATACAGTAGTTCTGTTACCACACTCGAGGGATGCCAGTCGGGGTTTATCGGCGTAGCGTCCGCGCCACTGCATCGCACTGCTTTGTACCTGCAAAGCTTTGACTGCCTCCGATATGAAAACTACTAAAGTTTTATACAGATCTGTTTTATTTGTCTGTAGAAAGTTGTCGATTTCTGTCGTTTATTGTAATGGATATTCGTTTTTGTTCTAATACTTTATGATGGTCCGTAACTTGGGTTACGTGAGCTGTATTGCTCATGCCAAACTTTCATTTAGTTTCTTATTTTCAGATTTTTTTTTATTATGCGAAATTTTGTATAAAAAGTTTTTAAACCTATAAAAAGATGAGTAAAATTGATAAAGTTTTGGCGTAACCACATACTTGTAGATATATTTCGCCTTATTTTTTTGCAGGATAACCCAATACTACAGCGACGTTTTAAAGAAAACTAAAATGTATTATGTCATGACTACACTATAACCGTTTAAAGTTTAATTCATCACATATTACAAGTTCTCTTGAGAAGAAAATATTAATATAACATTTCTATTAATTTTTAATACTAAACTTTTACAATAAATTATACTTTTCATTCGATATTGTTTAAGAAAGGCAAAATCTCTTTTAAGACAAAATACGACATTGATATCCGACTAAATATAACTCCTCTTTATGGAAAAAAGCATGACACCGAAAACAAATACCGTTTATCATTATATTATGGGTCATTATTGTAATTAATCAATATAATATACCAATATTATTGTAGACCATATTTCAATGCGTTTTCCATATTTATACAGAAGGAGGTAAGAGGGCAAGAGGGCAAGAGGGCAGGCCCCGTTGCCTCGCTGCGTCGTATGTAGCGCAGCATCAGTCTGCTCTCCGGCGACTAATTGCTTAATGTGCCGTCTCGTGATTTATCTTCATTTGCATTCCTATTAATTTGGGAGCTTTTATGGTTTGTGAACTCTTTTTATAGGGGTTGACAATTTTTGGGTTCATTATGTAAATATGTATGCTGTATACAATATCATTTAAAAGCTTCAATATTATAAGTGAATTTTAGAAGACTTTTGGATTATTTTTTCATTTACAATTTTAATCGTCTTCAAAAACTATGAGGAAGTTATCAATTTGACGGTTTTTTATGAGTGTACATATGTGTGTATTTATGAGTGTATTCTTATGAGTATTTATATGAGTGTATACCTCATAACTTTTTACTGAGTGAATCAATTGTGATGATTTTGATTTATTTTTTTTTTTTTTTTATGAATAACGGATGGCAAACGAGCAGAAGTACCACCTGATGATAAGTGGTTACTTTTGCCCATGAACATCTACACCATCAGAGATGTTGTAGATGCGTTGCCAACCTAGAGGATACTGATGGAAGGGGAGGACAATATAGTAGTCCGCTATCGGAACCACCACATTTTGGGGAAAGGATGGGTAGGAAAGGGGAAAAAACCTGGCTTACATGCCATCGAACCGGAACACATCATAAGATATTTGGCGGTTCGTCTTTGGCATGATAGTGGTCGTGAGCCAGACGGAGGACGAACCTCCTACCACCAAACAAATTTTATATGATAATTTCGATATGAAGTTAGTTTTTTGTGAAATTTTTAATTATTAGTTTTTTCAGAAATCATCGCGGCGCAGAGACACAGCATCTCACTGTAAGCACAATTGATTGTGGGACGATTCCCACCCGGGAGAAGAATTATATTTTGCCGCTCTGGTAAGACAAATCGCGGCTTGATGTGTCCGCCACTCAACAGCTAATATCTCGTTTTGATGTGGAAAATGAAGAACCAAGTGTTTTGACACTAGGCTCGAGAGGACAGGGCGTAGACCTCTGTCTACGCCCTGCTACGCGGAATAAGGTGTGAAGCGTAAAAACAATATATATATTAGATACTTTCAAATAATATATTTTCTGTCTTATTCTATATTAAATTCTCAATAAATAAGATATTTCAAATATAAAACTTTCTAAGTGACTAGCCAGTGCTCTTTGAACGTTCAAGTATATCTCCTACGATAGTTACGTATATACATACATGTGGCGGTAGAGTGCGGTGCGGTGTGGACGGAGGCGAGGGCGAGGAACTTGGAGTCCAACTCAAACAAAATGTCCTCCAACTCAATGTTTGCAGAACAAAGTGTGTTACATGTTTCAGTTAGTTAGCTCCGCGTAGCCGCTTGTCTCCTACGACATACTCGTAGCTGCTCGTAGCTACTCTTAGTCTCTCGTAGCACGAAACTAGAGTTATCTGTAGACCACGATTATTATATGGGTTTTTCTTTCGATATGTGCTTTAATATATAATATAACGAAAATAATTATTTTATAATCATTAAATTAATATGTAAAAAATAGCTTTGAATCCTTTGTTATAAAAACTTTACGAGGAGTATGAAATTACGAAAGTAAGGAATATAATAATGGCATATATTTGGTATATATTGAGAGGAAATGCACAGAACTAATATTTTTTATAATAATCTATCACAAAAAGTATACTCTGATTACATATACATTTATTGCCACTAATAAATAATTGTAAACCATTGACGAATAAAAAAAGTCCCGCTGAGTTTCATGCGCCGGTTCTTCTCAGGTCTGAGGCATTAAATTTAGTGAACCGGTGGTAAATTATCTGACGTTCAAAAAATTAAGCATGTAACTTCTTACTTTGAATAAAATTATTTGACTTTGACTTTGATTTAATAAGGCTTCTAGAATTCAATAGCAACTCCAATAAAGTTTTCAATAAAAGTAAAAATTTCATATGAAATCACTTGTAAATGTAATAATAAAGTAGAATATTATAAAACCATTATCATTAGAATATGTACGTATAATTGTGTAGTGAGCTAAGTGTTGGGCCTGCAGTGTCAGGTGTCGGGTGTTAGGCGCACGACACACCGCCGACGTACACGTTATAAAATATCTATTTAGACTATCGTGATTTTATCATTATTTAAGATAGGGCTGTCACTGATAAATGAAATTATTGCTTTTTGTAAAAATGTGTCGTTTTATTGTAGAGGTACATATTTTCATCCTCCCATTTACAAAACTATAGCTATCTGTAATAGCTACAGAAGCCATTTTCTTCTGATATAAGATAATCATATTGTCACTACAATTTAAAAGAAGCAATATTTGTAGTTTTGAGAATGAACCTGTTCTATTAAAAAAAAATAGAATGATCAGGAATTCAGGGAGATATTTGTATAATGTTAGGATATTTTTTATTCTAATATAGTTAATCCTAGTAAGATAAATATTACGAAAATTGGTGAAGATCAATGTTTGTCACTCTGTCATACAAAAACTACTGAACGGCTATCCGTTCAGTAGTTTTTGTCCCTATGGATACAAGCTTACACTAAAATATGTAGATATATAAGATATATCAACCTCACACATAAGGTACATATAATAATATGCTAAATATATATATATATATATATATATATATATATATATATA
>JAKGSA010000965.1:0-65452 GCA_033558755.1 Philaethria dido | reverse complement strand
ATTTTTAAATATAAATACAAGGCGCAGACGAGACAACCCTACTCAGGTCATACGTACTAGTTTACCATACATGAGTTATAACGGACACTATAATTATTAATGCTTACGTTTGAACCACATATTTGTCACAACCGATGGAAGTTTGGATTAAATCAAATAAATAATTCAAAGGTTAATGAAATCGGTTCAAGTGTTAAATGTATGTATGTTAGGACATATGTTGTTTATACACCATTATAAAATTTATATTTATTTCTCCGCTGTGGTGAAATGAAGCACGGCGTTGAGTTTCATCACTTAACACGCAATGTCTCGAGTTGATGCGGAAAGTAGCGAGTGTTTTGACACTAGGTTCACTATGAATCCATATAGTGTTCCGCTTTTCGGCTAAATATAGGATATTGTGTGTTGTATTGCGGAACCCAACGCCGCCAGAGCAGCAAAATAAAAATAATTTTAAATACTAACTAAACTAAATTTTATTGTCATATAAAATCGTTACTTACTTTACTTAATACCTGTGGCGCTGAGGCACAAGCGTGCGACTGTAAACGCGACAGATTTTGGGTTCGATTCCCACTCCAGGAAATGTAAAAGTTTAGTATTTTCATTTCCAGGAAAAACAGGAAGAATTACCAAAGGCAACAAGACAAAAAGTGCGGCGTTGAGTTCCACTTAGCACGCAATGCTTCAATTTCATGGGAGAGGAAGTGGGAGCAGGTGTCTTAACACTATGTTCTCAGGTTCCTCTGCCTATCCTGCTATATGCGGGATACAGCGTGAAGCTAAAAGCTAAAGCTAAAGCATTTTGCTTTGCTTTGTCACATTTCAAATACCTACCTCCCGTCCACCTCTAGTTATCATATTATAAGCTTTCCACATAATATAATGATACGTTATTTATCTAAAGCGGTGCTCTGTCCTGACGTGTAAAAGTTCGCGTGACGGATAAGTCCTCTAATAGCATTACCACTATGTACGAGTAGGATATGATATCATGTGTACATTTAAAACTGCTTTAGTCGATTATAAAATAACAACGGAAGTTGAGTTTTAATTTTATAAGTACTGATGATAAAAAATGCATAAAATCATTATAAAATATGACCCTTTCTTTTGTTGGATACATAAAGATAGCTAGCTGTTCATATGACTCTTTAGTAATTTTAAGTTCTTGAGTCCGCATTAATTTCGTATTACTACTTCCCAAATATCAATACCAACTACCTAACTGTCTACAACCGTAACTTCAACATAAATGAATCGGTGAGTGCAGAAACAACGTAAGTCAACAAAAATACAAAAAAATACAAAAATTCATAATCGATTTAAACTAGATTAGAAAGGCAAGTTATACAATTTTTTCTTCATCCTACAAAATTTGAAAATCCAGACTTACGTTGATTCTGCACTCACCGATTCAAATATATGTGTAGTTTTTACATAAAAATCCTAAGCTCTTAAATCAGAATAACTACCAATGAAAGTCTCTCTCTCGTTTTACTAGAATTATATCCAGCACACGTTTAGCAAAGGCACGTAGATATGTTAAAAAATGAGCGAAATGATACAATCTTGGTCCAATAAGCCCATTAAGCAGCCTCACGCCTTATCCCGCATGGCAGGCTAGCAGTAGCCAAAGAGAAATATACAATCAGAAATCGAGACTTTGCGTGTTAAATAGTAATGTGTACTCAACGCTGCACTTTGTTTCACCAGATAAGGGCGGTCTGTCTGTCTCAATCGATACTATGACCTATATCACTATTTTTTTTTATAGAATCTGGATAGAAATGAATTATAGAGCGGTATAAGAGTAAGTAACGTCTGTCGTGGCGCAGAGGCACAAGCGTGCGAATGTAAATGCGACAGGTTGTGGGTGCGATTCCTACTCCAGGAAATGGAATTTTTCATTTCCTGGGTTTGGTATCTATATATATAGTTGAGATATATATATAGTTGAGTTCCGCCACTCAGCACGCAATGCCTCAATTCGGCGGAAAGTGGGGAACGGATTGTCCTAACACTGAGTTCCCTCTGCCTACCCTGCTATATGTAAGATACAGCGTTAAGCTATGTATGTATCTAAGTATGGATAAAGTTAGTAGTTAACGAGCTCTACCACCACAGCACATACACTACAGTCACATCTATATCGACGTCTAACCGCGTCATGCAGTCAGTCACAAAGTAGTCGCAGTCACGCACCTCTGTCTGTCACATTTCACTCAGCTGAAGAAACTAATCAATTATACTTGATGATTATCAGTTTAATATTTCATAGAAGTTGAAGTATAATCAATTTTTATCCGACTTCAAGAAAGGTGATCGCGTTTAAATTTAGTTAAGATCTGATGAATAGTTTTTGAGTTATTCGTAATAATTGTACTTTTTAGTGCATTTTCTGCGAAGATAGTTTTCTTTGTTTTGTTGAAATCTTAACTTATATTATTAAGATGAATATTTATAATTATTAGTATTTGGTTATTTGAGGTCGTCATATCGCAGTAGGACAACGTACAATATTGACTAACTGACTGTAAACACAATTGGTTATGGGTTCGTTTCCCACTCGGAATCATAATCATATTAAAATTATTTTTATTTCTTCACCCTAGTAAGACATAGCACGACTATTATTCGAATTCGATAAATATTTCTCTCTTCTTATTCTCTGAAAAAAAGTACTTTTTTAAGTATAAATTACAGTAACTTACAGTCTTATGAAACGTCTTCAATTCATAAAAGATTATCATCATAGTATATTTGATCCATTCATACGTAGACATATTAGAACAATCACGTATGCGTCCACTTTGCTACTTTATAACCATATTTTTTATTTTACTTCATAATTTAAGCGTTGCATTCACATTGTCCATAATTTTCTAGTTGAAATAATTTCCATATCCAATAAAACTTTCGCTTAAACAGCTTCAGTACGCTCGTGGAGTTATTTTCTATTGTTTGCGCAAACACTGCATCGTGTGGTCTCTAATGTCAGCTTATTTTATATAACACTAGTGGCTCGCGCGCGGCTTCGCCTGCGTAAACTAGTACGATTATATTGCTATATATGGATATTTCGTTTTTGCCCACCCGGGTTCTTGTTTAAATTTTAAATTCCTGAAACTGTCGAAATTATAATAATATTAATGAAAACTGCATTGCGTTGCGTAGTTTGACAGTTACGCGCGACCTTGTTTTACACTATGTTTAAAGAGTTATTGTACATACATACATACATATATAGCTTCACGCTGTATCCCGCATATAGCAGGGTAGGCAGAGAGAACGTAGTGTTAAGACACTCCGTTCCCCACTTTTCGATATACCTAATAATACTGATTTCACTGCTTAGCTATTATTTTGTGAACTTACTATATTACTTAGAAACCTTAACCTTCGTCCCTTCTCCATACTTCACATGGGCTCCTGATTGTTATCAAAAATTGGCTTCTGAGGTACATCTGTGGTATATACATGCGGGTAAATGAGTTTAGGTTGATCCAAAAAATATTTCCTGTGGCTTTTCTTATAATGATAACGTTTCTAAATAACCGCTCTAACTCTAAGACAAAGCATCTCAACGTGTAGTTTTGATTTTTGTTCATATAAAATTAAATTTAGGATTGAAATTACTTTAACACCAAGATATTTTTAAAACTTTAATAAAAATACTGGGGGCAGAATTTTAAAAGATAATGGAGTCTCTTAACACCAGGTTCTCTGGTTCCCTCTGCCTACCCTACTATAGAAGGCAGGAACTTATAGAAAAAAGAAAGAAAAAAAAAAAACAAAAGCAAATCCGACTTCGCAAGAAAAATCACTCAAAAGCAATATAACTGCAATAACTCAAAAACTACTCGTCTCTTCACAAAATTTACATGGGAGATCAGAGAACTTTTCTATCATATGAAAAGGATTATCAAAATTGCAATTCTTATTAAAGCACCAATGAAATGTGTACTTTATGTTATATTTTTTTTTTTACTTTATGCTTTAAGGAGGGTTTTGGTGGTAGGAGGTTCGTCCTCCGTCTGGCTCGCGACCACTATCATGTCAAAGACGAACCGCCAAATATCTTATGATGTGTTCCGGTTCGATGGCATGTAAAGCCGGAGTTTTCCCCTATCCCACCCATCCCTTTCCCCAAAATGTAGTGGTTCCGATGGACTTCTACACATTATCCTCCCCTTCCATCCGGTATCCACTCTAGGCTGGCAACGCATCCTACAACATCTCTGGTAGTGTAGACATTTCATGAAACGAAGTAACCACTTACCATCAGGTGGTCCTTCTGCTCGTTTGCCAAATCCGTTATCAATAAAAAAAAAAAAAGAATGTTAATTGTTAACAATCATTACATGTTCATCATTTTTCTCTGTAATTTGCCTGCACCTTACGTATACGATTTAGTATGTAAATGCTACATGATTATAAAGCAAAAACGAACGCGGCCAGTGCAAAAAAATATAAAACAATGTAAGATTCTCATTACAGGCCATGTGAAAAGCGATCGACTACTCTAAATGCCACAATTGGTTTGTGGGTTCGATTTTCACTCAGGAAGTGGTTATATTTAAAATTATTCTCATTTCTTCACTCTGGTGAACAAACTGCGGCTTTCCAGTTGCGCAATTTATCACACATTGTCTTTTTTTAGGTCTATTGTAGGTAATAATTCTAAATCTAAATTTTGTGATATTTTTGCAAAATTAAAAAAAAGCGTTTTGGATCCTTTCAGGCTCTCTAGATAGATATAGTAGGACTGTCAGACGACATAAATAATTTTAATATTTTTTCTTTTTAGTATTCTTTTCTATTCTTTTTTAAAACTAATTTTGTAAAAAAAGTATGTCTTGTCCTTATAATTGCATGTGGTATTCACCTTAAAAGGTAATGCTTTTAGCTATAAGAATAAAAACAAACTATTGTAAAATTATATCCGATGTAATTACCACTGGTGAATCTAATAAATAAATAAATAAACAAATAAATAAATTTCGGGCGGAGAACAGAGTGTCTTGAAATGAAGGTTTCCATGTCTTATGTGTTATAGAAATGCGTGTAAAATTCTTATATACATATAGTTCCAATTTCTCATACAAAAAAAAACATTGTAAACAAAATCCCGTAAATTTTAAAGAAATGCTATCATAATTGGGCCCTGTGGTTGAATGTTTAAAGGATTATTTCCTAGAGTGGAAATCGAACCTGCAACCTGTCGTGTTTCCTCTTTACTAAAATATTTCAAGATACACTTCAACATAAAAGCTTTAAAATGCTAATCTGTAAAAAATACAAAAATAAACATACAGAGGTTTACAATTTATTTACACTCAATGCTTAAGCAGGTGTCACGTAGCATTTGTATCATAAATATAAAAACTACAAGCTCGATAACACTATCGCCACACCGTCACGCCGCGCCGTCATGTCACACCGCGTTGGGGAATTACAGATAAAAGTAAGCCAAGTACTTAATACTAGCCTGTAATTATATATTTTAACCGAATTCAAAAAAAGAGGTTGTTTATTCGATTGTATTTTTTATGAATGTTTGGTGGTAGGAGGTTCGTCCTCCGTCTGGCTCGCGACCACTATCATGTCAAAGACGAACCGCCAAATATCTTTTTTTTTTTATCCTCCCCTTCCGTCTCTATCCTCTAGGTTGGCAACGCATCTACAACATCTCTGGTGGTGTAGATGTTCATGGGCGAAGGTAACCACTTACCATCAGGTGGTCCTTCTGCTCGTTTGCCATCCGTTATTTTTTATGAATTGTAACTTTTTACTGAGTGAAGTGAATGTGATTAACACTTTAAAACTTCAAAAGTATTTAATTATTAGTATTATTTCTCTCTTGCCAAATGATTGTTCTTTGAAATAATCTTTGGATAGCAGAAATTTGTTAAAATCTCTCTACAGAGATGCTAATAACAAAAATAAGTTGTAACAAGCTTATAACAATTCCGACGCAGCCGGATATCGAACTCATGGTTTAGTGCTCAGAGCGCTTGGGCGATTTCCAAAAGGCGCAGGTTCGAGTCCCGCTGTGTTCAAATTTTTATACGTTTTCTAAATATGAGTGAACCGATTTTGTTCATATTTTTTTTTTATATTATAGGTAGTACTTTAAGATTAAAGATACGTTGACGTTACTCTCTGTTCCTCAAAATAACGTTCTAAATACTGTCGCTGAATGCATGTATTGCTCTCGTCTTTTTAGTGAAGACAAAAGGTAGAAGAGTGGATACAGTGCATCGTCTGCGTTTCGGCGCGGAATATGCTGATTTTATATGTGATTTTCGCTGCAGGGCTAATTCTATTGTTTCGTTTCTATAAACGAACAAGAATAGGGTATTCCATAATAGGATCACATTTTTGAGATGTACATTTTTGGTTGATTTATTTTAGTTAATAATATTTTGGAAAGTGTTTATTAATCGTTATATATTCGTTATTACATACATACTCGTACATACATAGCTTCACGCTGTATCCCGCATATAGCAGGGTAGGCAGAAGGAACCTAGTGTTAAGACACTCCGTTTCCCAATTTCCGCCGAAATAAAATTATTATATAGCTGTAACTATATTAAATTATAATATAGTTATTAAAATAAAGTATTAAAAGTAGAACTATTGCTTAGTATATTTTATTTGAAATTAGTTTTCTTTTTATGTTAAAATCTCTATTATTAAATGATATATTAATATGTTAGAACCATGTATCATCTACACATCGTAAAAGTATCTGTGTACATGGCGATTGTGCTGCCAAATCTTCTATACTCCTCGGAAACATGGTGTTTGTACCGACACCACATACGCACGTTAGACAGGTTCCACCTCAAATGCCTACGGAACATTATGAACATCAAATGGTCCGATCACGTGCGTAATACCGAAGTACTGCGACGAGCCAACGTAGGTGGCATTGAGTTCTACATCATGCGTCGGCAGCTTCGGTGGTGTGGGCACGTTGCACGGATGTCCAAGGAGAGAATGGCGAAACACATCTTCTTTTCAGAACTGCAGGAGGGCAAGCTAAGCTGCCAACTCCTCCGGTATAGGGATGTTCTGAAGAGACACATGAAAAGGTGTAATATTGAGCCCTCAAATTGGGAGGAATTGGCAGCACAACGGGATGAGTGGCGCGGGTTTGTCAAGAGGTGGACGCGCGAGTTCGAGGAGCAGCGCAAAGCTGACCTTGACGCAAAACGCGACGCGCTTAAAACTTTGTTTCTTACATGCTGCCATTCATTATAATTATGTCAATAAAGGAATTAACGGTGCATCTGTGGCGCATCCAATTCTATAAGATTAACTGCATCGAGCCATCTTCAAAACGCATCATGCCGATAACTTAATAGGGAGCCCGAAGCGGTCGCCATGGCCGAAATCGGTCGGCCTATCATTCATTCATTCACATCGTAACAACCTTTTAGGTAAGTTAAGGCATTCGCCAGCGCAGTGGAAAGCCGATCTATCAAACTAATGGTTATGGATTCGATTGCCAATCGCAGGGGTTGTTTTTAATCTGGTCAGAAACACGGCGTTGAGTTCCGCCACGCATAGGACGCAGTCATATTTAGCTATAACAGTGATAGTTATGTGTAAAGATTAAACGTGAATTAATATAAATCAAATGAAAAGTAATGGTCTAGTATATTGTATTTGTATCTAAAAAGAAAGTGAAAGAGTGGAGTCACGTGACACTACAGATTCTATCTCTTTTTCTATCTTGCTAAATATAGGAAATGCATGAGGACAATATAGTGTATACAAACCCTAAGAGTAACGTCATAAGAGATCAAAAACCACTGTAACTTGAAACGCGAGGAGATTGGCGCGTAATTTGATTTGAAATATAAGCACCGTGAATGTACGTTTTTGCACTTTTTGCACGTCTAATAATAACAAATACGTAGTCAGATATTCCTTTGGAACAATATATATATATATATATATATATATATATATATATATATTTAACTTCACACTGTATCCCGCACATTGCAAGGTAGCCAGAGGGAACTCGAGAGCCTAGTATTTAGACACTTCGTACTCTATAACATTTCCGTTGCCCACTTTCCGCCGAATTGATGCATTGCGTGCTGAGTGGCGGAACTCAACGCCGCGCTTTGCTTTGCTGCCCGAACATGAAAATACTAAATATTAATTAGTATAAATATATAATATTTTCATTTCCTGGAATGGCAATCGAACCCACAACTTGTTACGTTTACAGTCGCATGATTACAATACCTCTACACTATATTTTATTACTAAAATATCGAAATTGCTTGTTACAAGTGTTCCTTTGATCATAATTACATTTTTTTATTGAGTTGTTTAACACACACACTTACACTTACACTTACACACTTTAAACTTTTGAAGGTGCCTTTAGCCTAGTAGAGTATTATTAGAAAATAATAATAACTAGTATAAAATCTTAATTAAATTTAAATGAGACAAAAAGACATCAAAATTGCTTTCCTGGATAGGGAATCGAACCTCCATCTTTTTTGAAATTCGGTGAAAAACATATCTTAAATTTCAATAAAAAAGTTATATATGTTCGAAGGACAAGTAAAAAAATAATTATTATTATATTATGAATACTAAACCCATAGTAAACAGTACTCAAGCCTCTGACAAGTTTGACAAATTATTTATTATAAATATGATCTATAAAGTAGACTCATGACATCGATGTCATGTCACGTCACTTTCATATTGTACTAGTCTAGACTAGTACAATATGACCTCCATGTGATAACTATATCGAGGCCATAGTAGCGCAGTGGAACAACGTTCGACTGAACCTAAGTCTCTAACTTAATGAGTTCGATTCCCACCCAGGGGAATGTATATATTTAAATTATTGCAATTTCTTCTCTCCGGTAGGATAAAACGCGGTATTGATTTTCGCCCCTTAATACGGTAAAAACGGCGACGAAAAATATTTTTATCGCATTTTCAATACGGGGTTCTGTGCCGCGACTTGCGCTGTATCTCGTATCTCTAAAATTGACTGGAAGTGGAGCATAGATATTACGTTTTATTTAAAGTAAATTAGTTAACATACGAACTTATGCTTATTTAAAATATACATAATATACCATAGACAAAATGTGAGGTAAAAAAAATAATGAAGACACAGCTTATACAGGAAATGCGTGCGTATATGTGGGCACAAACATATGGAAGTCAAAGCGTCATGCCGTTAGTCGTGCCGACAACCCAGCCAATTTTACCACCAAGGCGCGCTAATAGATATTTCATATGATATAATTAAGATTAAAAAAGAATGAAAACTGATTTCAAATAAAGGTGCGTTATTACAAATAACTCCAAAACTATTGTCAGATCGTAACTAAATTTTAATGAGACCACATCAGCAATACCAACTAACATTAAAAAAGGAATTATAAGCTTCAAAACAAGAAGAAGAGTTTATCAATTGATAAACACCTACTTTTTAGAAGCCCGTTAAATATTGACAGAAAATAGCAAAACAACCTAGAATATTCACCAAAACTATTATTCAGTTTACCATCAATTAGTCAAACACCAAGCAATCTGGACGAAAACGGACGTGAAGTAAACTCATAACAAAATTACTAAAGCGGCGTTTAGTTCCGCCAAGTCGGTCACCAGTCGACAACAGTTGTTGAGTGCAAATGTCCTCCATCTCGCTGCATTCATTTGCCTAAACTGCGCGGAAACACTCATTTACATATTGCCCGCTAACTTCACGGTTCATTAAAATTTTTCATTATGAAATCGTTTTGGTCTCGCTTCGAGACGCAGAGACCAGACTGTGACTGTTTAAATAGAATTTAATTGTTTGTAATAAATAAAAATATTTTTATGTATATATTTTCTTCAATATTTGAGGGTAAGTTGTGGTGAAGTGGGACAATGTTTTATTGTAAGCGCGAGTGATTGGGGGTTCAGTTCCCACTCAGTGAAAATTATAATATATAAAAAAAAATTGTAAACCATTGTCGAAAAAAAGAAAAAAAAAAGTCCCGCTGAGTTTCTTGCGCCGGTTCTTCTCAGGTCTGAGGCATTAAATTTAGTGAACCGGTTGTAAATTATTTGACGTTCAAAAAATGAAGCTTGTAACTTCTTATTTTGAATAAAATTATTTGACTTTGACTTTGACTTTATTTAAAATTATGATATATAATAATTATTTTTATTTTTGTGTTCTTTTTATTATTATTTAATTAAAATTATTGTAATGGTTGACATTTATGTTCTTATCTTATCAATGTGCTTGTTTGTATTGGAATTATTTTATTTTAAAAATAAAAAAAAATATTATTATCAAAAAGTTTAGTATTTTCATTTCCTGGATTTGCTAAAAAAGCAAAACGTGGCGTTGAGTTCCGCCGCTCAGCACGCAATGCCTCAATTCAGCGGAAAGAAGGGAACAGAGTGTCTTAACACTATGTTCCCTCTGCCTACCCTGCTATATACGGGATACAACGTATATATGTATGTAGAATAGAATCCCTTAAGCTAACTATATCTATCCACGTTGTATCGACCTTCATCCTGCGGTGTAGAGACAAGTGCATGCGACGTAGCAGACGGTAACGGGTCACCCTCCCGCCTCGAGTGCACTCGACCGCTTACACTCACTTACTATTCAATTTACTCAGATCATTTTTAAAGCTTTACTTTATATTTACCTAATAATATAGATAAAAAGACACACATCTTTAACCGACTTCCAAAAAAGGAGGAGGTACATATCTAAATTCGACAGATTTTTTTTTCTATTTATATCACTGCATTCTTAGCAATACTGCATATTGCTCTTGTAAAAACAGGAAAAAATTCAACTCGCCGAGATCGTGAGATCAAATGTCATTCCGAGGAATGTTTTCATTCAAATAATAGCTTTCATTTGACTTGCTGTGTTAATATGTCAGTCAAATCTTGCAAGCTGAATATGATCCACTTCTCAGTCTCTTATTGAGCTGAAATTTAGACTGAGTTGCTTTAATAATGCAATAATATAATTTTTTTTTAGCTTCACGCTGTATCCTGCACATAGGAGGGTAGGCAGAGGGAACCTGAGAACCTAGTTTTAAGACATTCCGTTCCCAATTTCCACCAAATTGAGGCATTGCGTGCTGAGTGGCGGAACTCAACGCCGCGCTTTTTCGTGTTACCAAACCCAGGAAATGAAAATACTAACCTTTTACATTCCCTGGAGTGGGAATCGAACTTACAACCTGGCGCGCTTACAGGCGCACGCTTGTGCCTTTGCACCACGACAGTATACTCAGTGTAATTCCATTATCCGGTATGCAATTTCTCTTTCTGTTTGAACTAAAAATTATCTATATATGTATAAATATAATCATATTGGCATAAATCATTATTGTTTCCGAATCAGGTGAATGATTGTAAGTAAATTAATAAAACCGCGGCGTTGAGTTCTGGCTCTCACAAACTAATATGGGAACTAAAGATTTTTATTCTCATAAAAACGTTAAGTTTACTTAAAATGAGATACAATAAATTTCCTAAAAAAATATAAATTTTTTAAACCCCTGGAGCGGCAATTCAAACATTTGTAAACACTATAACAACTTTATAAATTTATTTACATACATACATAGCTTCACGCTGTATCCCGAATTTAACAGGATAGACAGAGGGAACCTCGTGTAAAGACACTCCGTTCCCCACTTTCCGCCGAATTGAGGTATTGCGTGCTGAGTGGCGGAACTCAACGCCGCGCTTTGCCGTGTTACAAAACCCAGGAAATGAAAAATTTCATTTCCTGGAGTGGGAATCGAACCGACAACCTGTCGCGCTTACAGTCGCACGCTCGTGTCTCTGTGCCACG
The DNA here is from genome assembly GCA_033558755.1 of Philaethria dido. Classification (NCBI taxonomy): domain Eukaryota; kingdom Metazoa; phylum Arthropoda; class Insecta; order Lepidoptera; family Nymphalidae; genus Philaethria; species Philaethria dido. Next base: position 53,568 of record JAKGSA010000965.1, on the reverse strand, counting down.
ACAGGAGTTATTTAACAACCTTGATTGGATTTTATACACATATTCCTCTAATTTAGATTCCACTTTCAGACCGAAAAGAAAGGAGTGTCTTTTTTTTTTTTTACGACTTTTTAGACGACTGTTTACCAGTTGTCTTCGTTATGCCACGTTCCCGAGGGCCTGGAAGGAAGCGAATCTGGTCCTCCTAAGGAAGAAGGACAGAGTCGAAAATTCACCTTCTTCGTATCGCCCCATATGCCTTTCAGACCGAAAAGAAAGGAGTGTCTTAACACTAAGTTATCTCCGACTTCCTTATTACACACAAAGAATTATTCAAATGTCACCTACATATTTTGTTGCACAGTAATTTTGTTTCTCTTTGAATAAATTCGAACTTAATGAAACAATGTCAGTTGTTTAATTATTGATAACAAACGTATTTTATTCGAGAGACCTTTAATAATAAAATGGTAATAGCTTATCGTCTGTCAACATCGAGTTTCCTCACATTTATTATGATTACGAAGCGATAAGCCAGAGATATTCGGTGTAAGGAATATGTGTATATTTTTAAATGAAGGAAGGCAGTAAAGCACTAAAGGCGCGTAAAGTTTTAGAGGCCATTGGGACGGATCACACAGCGCCGGTATGGCCGCCTCGGATGTCGACACGTTATACAATATACTATTTTATATAGTTTTAAAAAGTTTTATGTATATATTTTTGTGAGATGTCATCTTAGCCAGTGTAGGACAGCGTCTGAGTGAAACGTGAGTAGAATTATGTATTCATTTCGAAATAGACGGAATTATCACATTTGAATTATTTTCATGTTTCTGCTTTGGTAAGACAAAACGTTGAACTCCGCCACTCAAAGACGATTGGGAAACAGGCTATGTTGACAATATGTTGTCTCTTGTGTGAAGCTACAAAAAGATATATTTCTTAATGTTATTTTTTATAAGTGTATTAAAAACAGTATAATAATATAAAATTTAGCTTAACCATTATTCAAATAAAAATGTAAATGTGTAAAAAACACAGGCCCCGGCGAGATTCGAACTCGCGATCTCCTGTTTACTAGACAGGCGCTTTAACCAACTAAGCCACGGCGCCGCTTGCTCATTTATCTTAATATACAAAGTACTCATTTCCATTACTTAGAAAACAATGAAATAAGTATTTCTTTCCCTTTAAAATGAATTGTTACATATTTACTTTACCTCATACGAGTATATATGTACTCATTTTTATGGGCTCAGTACTTATTAAATTCAAAAACAAAATAAATGTGATCTTCGATTTTTAACGGACTTCAAAAAAAAAGGTTTTCAATTCGGATGTATTTTTCTTTTTATTTTTATGTGTGTTACTGTTACCACATAACTTTGTACCGGGTGAACCAATTTAGTTAGTTCTTTTGATGAGGTGCCACTTAAATTTAGTTGATATCTGACAAGTAGTTAATGAGTGATTCATAATAATATTACTTTTTAGTGCTTTCTACTTAAAGTTGATTTTATTAAAATCTTTATTATTACTATTTATTTCTATGTATTACTTAATTGTCATATAACCTAGATTTTAAATCTAGGTTATATGACAAAGATTCATAAAAACTATATTATTTAAATCAAAATATGTATCACGATATATGTTGGTATGTGCTCGAGTATGTATCAGCGACGACGGCGATGGCGAGCACGAGGACGAGACAATCAATGTCTGCTCGTAGAATGGAGGTAAATCCGTGGGAAATTGATGTTTTTCAGTTCGCCTCGTCGCCTCACTCAGAGAGCAAACATCTGCATTCCACTACGGAATTTGTGCTTAAATATGACATAAAGAGCATTTTGTTAATCTAATATCATTGTTTTCACTAAAAATTATTTAATGTAATATGGAAAAATACCTACTAGAACGTATATTTATAAAAGTGATAAAAATAGTTTTGGTTTTTGGAAAAACTAGCAAAAAAGGCCACTTAGAGGGTGTATGTAGAAATACTAGATTTGTTATATTCTGGTTAAATTACGCAAAATCGTTGTAAATATATAAATATAATAATCTATATATAAATACGTGAAGCAAAAACTTTGTGCTCTTTTTACGAAAATTACGCGGGCAGATGAACATGAAATTTAGGACATTCAAAATCAAAAAAAATCAAATAATTTCATTCAATACTTTGAATAAAATTATTTGATTTGTTTTGTTTCTTATTTGATTTGTTTCTTACTAGAAGATACATGCTTCAGTTTTTGAACGTCAAATAATTTACCACCAGTTCCCTAGGTTTAATGCTTCAGACCTGAGAAGAACCGGCGCAAGACACACAGCGGGACTTTTTATTTCCCTCATTTATAGTTTATATAGAGAAGGAGTGCAGAATGCTAATATTTTTTTAAATAATGTATAAAAGGTGTATTAAATTAATAAAATAAATGTTACACACACTGCCATGGTTTGGGATTCACATTTATATAAAGTGTCATATACATAAGTTGCTAAATACAACGCGTTGTTAACGCGTCACCGGGACCACTAGTCTATATTATTTTATCATTTAGATCCATTCTGAATGTTCTCATTTCTTTAGTGGATCTCATTCTCATCAATTTTCACATTTATAATATTAAGAAGGATAATCTAACATTCCAGAATCTTTAACCAATAGACTTTTATCTCGCAGTCGTTGGATTGTAACAAAAAAGTAATTATACAAAGTCACAAACAACGCCTGTCGTGGCGCAGAGGCAGAGGCGTGCCACTGTAAACGCGACAGGTCGTGGGTTCGATTCCCACTCCAGAAAAAGAAGTATTTTCATTTCCTGGGTTTGGTAATAAGGCAAAGCGCGGCGGTGTAGACGCAATGCCTCAATCTGTTCAGGATTCTTGTAACATATTCTCTTATATCAATACGGGCCATACTCGGCTGCCGGTAGCGTCAAACTAGTTTGAAAATTTTGAAAAATTTGCAATAGTATTTTATAAGTGGCGACGCGACGCGCCACCTCGCGCCACCTCGCCGGGCTCACCAACTCAGAGCTTTTAAAATTGAAAAAGTTTAAATTTATCGCCTTCCACACCTCCACACTATTTTTATTGAACTACAATATTTCTATTCGTCGCTAACTTATACCACTTTGGGCGACTTCAAAGAACGTACTTTACCATCCAACGAATTATTTATAACGGTTGAGATTAGCGCGGGAGATAGCTCGGTGGCTGTGTTCGTTTTTAATATTAATTTTTCGTTCGTTTTTGATATCAATATGTTATTTATATAGCAACGTGAATTATTTGAATATTTACAAATTCTGCATTAATGTTTTTATTTTTTGTAAACAATAAGAGATTTAAATTCCACAAAAACGAATAAATATGCAATGTGGTGGCAAAGAGGAACGAAAGAGTTGTTTGATCACACAAAGATATGTGTGAATGGAATGAAATGGGTGAAATCTGGCGTTACGCGTCTCCTTTATACTTTTAAGTCAATTGGTAGGTAACTTATTTCACTACAGCGCGGGTGGATTCAAGGAGAGCGGGTTCGAAGATCCGGCTGCGTTAGTTGTTTTATAAAAAGCAGCTGCACGCTTTATCCGTACAGTCCAGACCAGAACTAATGTTAACGCCTCGTTCGCCGCCCTCTGACCGCATTCAATGACCATTTGTGTGTTAAGCGGAACCCTAACGCCGCGCTTGTCTCGCCAGAAATTATAATTTTTTTTATATATTTTTAAAATATATTTATCTAAACTTTCCATATATAAATTAGTCAGTAATATAAGTGTACGTTTATGAAACGTGCATAATTGAAGGAAGAACGAGCGGATATTAAGAAATCGGCTTAAAGATTTCTTCCTCAGTCACGTTATTGGGAACGTTCAATTTCCTGACTGCTCTGACGAGCGACTCGCTGACGTCACACACCTGCCGCTGACGGGCCTCCACCTCATGTAACACACTACAAATGTATAAAATATGTAATTATATATAAAATATTGTTTTAAAAAGTATATGTATTATTTAAAAATATATAATTTGCATCAGTGGCGAGGGCTGAAAATCTTAAAACCTTAAGCCAATAAATTTTGGATAGCCGCTATATTTTTGGAGAAGTCATATATTATGTTAAGGGCATATGTTTAGGGAAGCCAGTATATGATGTATAATTATTTTACTAACGTATTTAGGTCTCATACTTGTTTTTGTACAAAACGCAGGGTGTGGGTTCGATTGCCACTCCAGGAAATGTAAAAGTTTAATAATTTCATTTCCTGGGTATGGTAATAAGGCAAAGCGCTACGTTGAGTTCCCCCACTCAGCACCCCACGTGAAGTAAAGAAGAATATTTACGTTTTGCACTACAAGGCAGGGTAGTCGGAGTTAACCAAGTGTCTGAACATTCCTTTCGCCGCAATCCGTCTTAATTTGCCAAATATAACAATAAATATAAATTCTTCTCCTGAATAAACCTAGCAAGTAAGCTTTGTAATTTATATATATAGGTACATGTAGTGACGTCACATGGCGACGTGTGGCGACTAACCGCGTTCACCAGAGACCAGTAATAGAGTTCTTTGTGTAGAGTGAGGCGGCGATCGAAATACATTCAGTGCGTCCGATTGAACATTTTAATTACAATTTCTACATGATTTTACCTACTAGTACCTAGTAGCGACTAGCTGTGTGGTGGGATAGTACAGTATTTATCTAATGATGGACATAAAGTGCTCTCATTTGTGCAACTATTGATGAATAATTATATACATACATACATACATAGCTTCACGCTGTACCCCGCATATAGCAGGGTAGGCAGAGGGAACCTAGTGTTAAGACATTCCGTTCCCCACTTTCCGCCGAATTGAGGCATTGCGTGCTGTTTTGCGGAACTCAACGCCGCGCTTAGCCTTGTTACCAAATCCAGGAAATGAAAAGAAATATTTCCTGGAGTGGAAATCGAACCCACAACCTGTCGGGTTTGCGGTCGCACACTTGTGCCTCTGCGCCACGACAGGCGATAATTAGATACTAATAAATGATATTTTACAGCAGCAGGATAGTCAAAGTGAACTTAGTATCAAACCACTCCGTTGACAGCTTTCCGCTCATATTCGTGACACTGCGTGTTGAAAGGCGAAACTCAACGCCGCGCTTTATCTTACGAGAGCGGAGCAATGTATATTCAGCTCAATAATTATTTATAAATATAATTATTCCGCCCAGTGGAAATCAAACTCACAACCATTCGCATTTACAGTCAAACGCGGTCCTACTGCGCCACGATGGTTAACCAAATAGTTGCTATCCAAATTTTACAGTAATTGATTACACTAGATGTCAATGAATTTATTTTACATATTAATCGATGCGATACTAGGTTAATAGCTCAATTCAGCGGAAAGTAGGGAACGGAGTGTCTTAACACTAGGTTCCCTCTGCATATAGCGTGAAGCTAAAAAAATATAACAGAATTACTTCCAATATGACGGTTAAACAATTAAAATATAATCAATAATATATTTTTATATTTCACTCAAATATTAAAATAATAATTCAAATTTCCATATTTAAAAGTTCAACAAGATGTTGCTAACTTGTTGGATATAAAACGGTGCGGAATAAATTTAAATAGAATCTCTTTTAATTTTAATATTCACAGGGTAGTTCAATATCGACGTGATTGCGTCACGACCGGAAACTTTTACAACGAAGAGATAAGAAGAATTAGGGGGAGAGTAGAGTGTTGTGGCAAACAAGTACATGTTGAGGGTCCGCTTGACATGTCATGTGGTCGATTACGTCATATGACATGTAGACTAAATATATTAAATAAATATTATTAAATACCTGTCGTGGCGCAGAGGCACAAGTGTTCCACAGTAAACACGACAGGTTGTGGATTCGATTCCCTCTCCAGGAAATGTACTATTTTCATTTCCTGGGTTTGGTGACAAGGCAAAGCGCGGCGTTGAGTTCCGCCACTCAGCACGCAATGCCTCAATTCGACGGAAAGTGGGGAACGGAGTGCCTTAACACTAGATTCCCTCTGCCTACCCTGCTATATGCGGGATACAGCGTGAAGTTATGTATGTACTGTGCGTGCAATTATTAATAAAATTTATCGCGAATTACTGATTTGAATACAAAATATAACTAAACTTCTGAGTTATTATAACGTAGAATTCTATAAACATTTAGATCTCGCGTGTACGACGGGCCTTCACGAGAATTCAGCAAACCGCGAGTGGAGCGCGCTCACTGCGCCAATTACGAAATACGGTCGAATATCATAAATACCAACTATATTACTTACGTAAATACGAAAACAAATATTTAGAACATTTGTTAGTGTTCAAATATAATATATTAAAATTGACTTGAAAAAAAATAGAAGTAAATTTATCTTTTCTTAGAAAAAGTCATAATGCTTAGATAAAACGTGCCTTCGAGTTCTACCATTCAACACGCAATGTCTTGATCTCGGGCGGAAAGTAAAGAACGGAGTGTCTGAACACTAGGTTCTCTTTGAATACCCTATTATTTGAGAAAAGGTATGAAGCTGAAAAAGAAAAATATCATGCTCTGAAATTATAACAGAGACAACTATGTTAATATCAATATAAACTTTTGTTTTTCCATCCCATTCATTCATCAAACTTTAGATATGTCTTATTTTAAGTACTTTGTTTGATAAAATGTACCATGTATAACCCATTTAATATTTTTATTGTTTTATATTTCTCACACTTTATTATATATAAAAAGGTAATCAAATAGAAACAAGTGTCAAAATACTCCGTCCTTCTCTTTCCACACGAATGTACATATTGCGTGCTGAGTGGCAGAACTTAACACCGCGCTTTGTCTGGTCAGAGCGAGAAACTAAAATAATTTGATCTTAATGATCACGGGTAATAAAATCATTTTTATTTTATTTTTTTAACTTCACGCTGTTACCCGCATATAGCAGGATAGACAGAGGGAACCTGAGAACCTAGTGACCTAAGACCTTACTGAACTTCAGACTTATCGTTCTCTTACAACAATTCGTTTCCCCACTTTCCCGCTGAATTGAGGCATTGCGTGCTGAGGGCGAAACTCCAAAGCCGCGCTTACCTTACCAAACCGCGGCGAAAAATCTATTTCCTGGAGTGGGAATCGAACCCTGACTTATCGCGTTTGATCGCACGCTTGTGCCTCTGCGCCACGACAGGCGTTAATCATTTTTCCTTTAGAAATCCAGATCACAACAGATCGATCGTGTTTACACTCATACGCTATTCACACCGCGCCACCCATTGACTTCCAATCTCTTAAATAAACAATAACTAAGATATTGAAACGTTAATATCATCTATATATAAATACGTGAAGGAAAAGCTTTGGATCCTTTTTCATGGCAAGAAAATTACGCGGACGGAGGAAGCATGAAAGTCAAAGTCAAGGAAGTCAAGAGTCAAATAATTTTTATTCAAAATAGAAGTTACAAGCTTCATTTTTTGAACGTCAAATGTTACCACCAGTTCCATAAATTTAATGCCTCAGACCTGAAGAACCGGCGCAAGAAACTCAGCGGGACTTATTTTTTTTTTTTATATTCGACAATGGTTTTACAATTCTTTATTATTGGCAATGATACCTTTGAAACAGACTGGAGCAGGCATTTCATTCCCAAGGTGTGTTATCATTTATAAATCACTAATTAGGTAATAACCTTTAGCACACAAGCTTGTCTTTTTACAATTTTTAAATTGTAAAATGGGATTCTCAGTTTTCTGGGATCTATTGTAAAAGTATACACATTGTCCCATAAAGAATTGGACTCGATGCAATCGAGGTTATAGGCGCTACAAGTTTAAGCCTATTTCTTGTATTTATATTATGTGCATGCAACTTTGTTAAAATTATTAATATTTTTCTTAACACACAACAAACTTGGCACACTTGTATTAAATATTTTAGGATTCACCAGTCGATTTTTCACTAGTATAAAACGTATACCCGTATAGTAGTGTTTAAGCGGGTCAGTAAAGTAAATAAGACAGTTAAAGGTGTGTTGTAATGCAGGCCGCTCTCGGTCGCTTCTCGGTCGGGATCGGAGGTGAGCGTGTCTCTCGGCGAAACTGGCGGCGATCAAATCTGTAAACTGCTTGCCCAATATTTTGTTGTGGGTTAGGAGGGGGCCACGAGCAGCGAGGGAAACCAGTCAACTGAATTAATGAATAAAAAATATATGATATTATACAAAATGATTTGTAATCTTTTTTAAGGTCTTCCTCATAGCGTAGTGTGTCCTGTAAACTCGATTGGTATGGGATCCTACTCGTAGTAATAATTAAATTAAAAAATATATATAAATTATTTTTAATTTCTTCGCTCTAGTAAGACAAGCCGGCGTGACTCGCCACTCAACCACTGTCTGTAATTAAGACATTGCATGTACGCAATTGAAGAACGGAGTGTCTTTACACTATGTTTTTCTCTGACTATCATATTATGCGGAAAAATGGTGAAGCTACAAAAATAAATACATATAAAAACATCAGGTTCCACTTATAAAGAAAACATTATCATGGCAGAGTAGGGAACTCGCAGTTCGATTTCATTGAATTGAAAAGATAAAAATTCCTTTACAGAACATCACCCAAAACACTTTTTGATTTTATTTCTGTAAGATAATATATTGTGCTGTTCAATTGTCAAGGTTACATAACCTTTTGATGCAGATACATGTACTCCGGAGAGTATTACGAATTTTCGATCAGGATCACGTGACTTGACGAGAGCTTAGCATTTCTTACCCATTACAAAAAGTGCACAAAGCCGCTAAAAAAGTTTCCTCTTCAAAAATACATCTATAGTATTGATATAATATTGATATAAAAGTAAAAACCCCGCTGTTTTCACGGCAGTCTATATATACTCGTATAAGGTACAAGCTCCCACTCCAGAGTACCACGGATTCAATTGTTTCGACTTCTCGCGCGATTTATCGTAGACTTAGGCTACGACGCTCGGGAACTGCCAAACTTGTTACACACAGATATATGTTCCTAAATCCTTGTCTTTTGGGAGACACTTTACACCGCGACCTGCATTACAATAACACACACTGTTTGTTTTTATCTTTTTATAAATTTTACAATAAATATTTAACCCATCGTGGGGTAGTGACAGCGCCTGGCTCTAAACACAATTAGTTGTCGGTTCGATCCAACTTGCGCTTTGTTCTACGAAGGCTAAAAATTAACAATTATTATATTTAAATTACTTTCAACTACCAACACTGGCCACTTAACACACAATATATAGATATTGGGCATAAATTGCTATTCAGCGTTGAGAATCAGAACTCGACGTCACGCTTTTTCTTGCCAGAACATGGAAATGAAAATTATTTAAAAACAGACATCCCAAGTGGACTTGAATCCACAGCCACCACGTTCATAGTCACACGCTGTCTCAATTAATTACCTTTAATTGGCATCATACAGTAGCGAAAATTGAACATTTTATATGGGTAAGCCAATATATATGCCATGTCCGACCTGGACGAAATTATTATTACAGTGATAGATTTATACATTTTCAAGGTAAAAGCTGCTTAATTTTTGTCGACTTTGCATTTTTTTTGACGTCCCTAATCTCGCAAATTGTCAGCTAAGCCTATTGGTAAAAACGTCATTGATTTATTGTAATTTACAAAAAGTAAGCCGGTAACAATCATGTTATATGGACGCTTCGTCACTAATATACATATCTGTTTGTCCGTTCATTTGTACTCTAGAAGCGAGCACTAAACCCACTTAGAGTTATTACCGTCAATACAAGTGTGATCATTAAACAGAATTCTTACGATATTTTCTTAGAGAACTACTGGTTTTGTACGCAAAGTCAAAGGTATTTCTATTACGAGGACGTAAGTATGAATTTGCAACGTCTCACGTAAGAAGTAATAAAGTAGTTGTATGTAGTTAAAAGCTACCACTCTCTTTGTCAATGTAACTGATACCATAAAATGTAGGTTCTGCTTCGTTTGCTTTTATACAATCCACCGAATCATTAAGAATTATTACTACTCTTAGTAGAAAATAAGACCAAGAATTATTCCTAACCTGCAAATTATTGCCTTTTCCCATATAACAGTAAAGTCGTAGAAAACCTAGTGTCAAGACATTCCGTTGTCCACTTCCTGCCTGAAATTTCAAGAATTGAATGTTGAATGGCAAGACTCAACGTCGCGCTTTGTAAAATAGAGAATTGAAAAGAATTTCAACAAAATAATTCCTCCGAATGCGAAACGAACCCACATCCACTCGTGTACAGTCGGACACTGCGCCATTGCGCACTGATGTATATCATAAATATAAAACAAATCCTCTAACATCGTAGGTACAACCGAATAACGTTTACGAAATTCGACTGCGAGGCACATACAAATATTGATGATTGTTTTGACTTTGATTGAAAACTGTTGCAAAAATTTTAACAGCAGTTCATATTGTAATAAAACCATATTAATAATTGGACCTCCTGAGTAGTACAATTATTATAGAACATAGCAGGAGATAACTGGACGGAAATTGCCAAAAGCCGTAAGTAGTGGTCCAAGTTAGATGAGGTGTTTACTCAAGAGGGGCTACATATTACCCGTATCTTATATTATATTCTAAAGTGTAAAGATATATTATTATTATTTAAGTCAATATGCTCGCCAGTGGGTATGTGGTACACTGGAGACGATAGTGCAGGGGTGCCGAGGTGCGGGGTCAACCGGGATGGCCGGGCACAGTAGGTAATACTTTATATGTATTACACGCTCAATCTATTCGCATTTCAAGCTGCATCGGGCGCCACATCTAGCGTGATGCGAGTTCGCCTGTAATCCTCTAGGCACTAGAGTACCTGACGAACTGACGCTGCTATCACGGTCACGTAAACTGACGTTACGAATATATTAATAATAATAAATGTATATTGTGGCCTGCCGCGGCGCAAAGGCATCGTAAACGCGATAGGTTCGATTCCCAAGCCAGAAAATGAAAATATTAAATAATATATAATAATTTCATTTCCTAATCTATAATTGTTTTTTTTTTAGTTTTAGGCTTTTCCCGCATACCAGGGTAGTTAGAAAGAAATTATTGTTATTCCACTACGTTTTCTACTTTCAGTTGCACTTAACGTCACCTTTCGTTTTACCATAGCGGTGAAAAGAAGATAATTAAATATAACCATACCCTGGAGTGAGGATCGAACCCAAAACCTACTGCACTGCTAGTAAGACATTGTTCCACTGCGCCATGATGATCTCGTAACTTCCTATAATACTGAACATAAGATTTATATGTCCAAGGCTTAAGATTTAGTTAAACAATTCACAATGCAGTATTTGTTAATCCGCGAGTCGCAAGTAACGAGGAGCGAGCTGCGAGGTACAGCTGCGATAGTGTTATCGCGCCTGTAACGATAACGATACACCTCGCGTGACATATAATTAGTTTTAATGAGGTTTAATCCGACGCGCCACACGCCACGTCCCGCAGTTCCGCCTGCTTTGGCTGATTCTCTGCATCTTTATCGGTTTTCACTCTCTTATGACTAAATGGATAGATATACTTCTAATAATCTTAAGTGGCTTGCTTAAAGTGCATTTAATCTTATTTATGTTATGAATTCCGATACGTGTACTTGAAACCGAAATGTTAAGTACTTTTTATTTTATTTATATGTAAAATTTCAAATATTCTTTTCAGCTCACACTTAATCTTCCATCGTGGGGTAGAGGAGAGAACCCAGTTTCATGACACTCCGTTCGCGCAATTTTCGTTTGATCTTGAGACATTATAGTTAAGTTGCGAAACTGAAAACTAATTAAATTTAATTATTCCCCTGAGTGAGAATTGAATCCATAACCAATAGTCGTTACAGTGAGACACTACCCACTGCGCTAGGACTTCAAGTGAAGTACTTTTACTTAAGTTGAATATACCTTACGAATTGAATAAAATCGTATTATACTCAGATATAGAAGCGCCATATTAAAAAAAAGTAAACTTCATAACTATTGACATCTTCACTTTTGATCCCATCTACATGCTTAATCCACTTGATAAATTTTATTACAATTAAGTATATAAAATATTTATTATGATTGTTACATATTTTATATTTATTTAAAGAAAAGTTTTTTTTCTTTTTTTATCTTCACGCTGTATCCCGCATATAGCAGGGTAGGCAGAGAGAACCTAGTGGTAAGATACTCCGTTCCCCACTTTCTGCCAAATTGAGGCATTACGTGCTGAGTGACGGAACTCAACGTCGTGCTTTACCTTGTTATCAAACCCAGGAAATGAAAATACCAAATTTTTACTTTTCCTGAAGTGAGAATCGAACCCACAACCTGTCAACCGCACGCTCATGCCTCTGCGCCACGACAGGCGTTAGCAAAAAAAAAGTTTACTTATATATAAAATATTATTTATCACTAATATTTTAAACAGTTCGAGAAATAGTATTTAAAAAGCGGTTCTATTCGTCCATACAGAGGTATGGTAGAAATAGGTGGAGATAAAGAAACGATTATTCTTGTAAATATGTTTATTTCGCATTATGATAATATCTAGTGAAATTAGGAACAGTAAAAGTTTATAGTGGGATTAAGGCAATGCTCCTTACGTGCCACAACGTACTAGTCACGCAGGTAGCGAGCACCACCGCGCCGGTCCCAGACTGGATAAAATAAGTAAATATATATTGTATATTAAAAACAACTGTCGTGGCGCAGAGGCACAAGCGTGCGAATGTAAACGCGACAGGTTGTGGGTTCGATTCCCACTCCACGAAATGTAAAAGTTTAGTGTTTTAACTTCCTGGGTTTGGTAACAAGGCAAAGCGCGGCGTTGAGTTTCCCCACACAGCACGCAATGCCTCAATTTGGCGGAAAGTGAGGAACGGAGTGTCTTAACACTAGGTTCCCTCCGCCTACCCTGCTATATGCGGGATATAGTGTGATACTATCTAGTCTAATATAAATTTACACATAAAATGATATTTATAATCAAGAATTATTTCATTTCTTAAATCCAAACACCAACAAATAATCTTTCCTCTTAATTTGCAATTAATTAAAGTTAGATTTAGAAACAAAGATTATAATAGCTTTAAGTAAATAAAGTTTCTAGTGTTTTAACTTCCTGGGTTTGGTATCAAGGCGCCGCTGCGTGGCGTTGAGTTTTCGTCTCACACAGCAAGCAATGCCTCAATTTGCGGAAAGTGAGGAACGGAGTGTCTTAACACTCAGGGTTCCTCCGCCTACTCCCTTCGCTATATGCGGGATATAGTGTGATACTATCTAGCCTAATATAAATTTACACTATAAATGGAGTTATTTATAATCAAGAATTATTTCATTTCTTAAACTTAAAACACCAACAAATAATCTTTCCTCTCAATTTACAATTTATTAAAGTTAGATTTAGAAACAAAGATTATATAATAGCTTTAAGTAAATAGGTGCAGGCGAAACGGAACTCGGCAGAAGGGTCCCCTCCACTGTAGAGCGTTACCCTCTGTTCAGTGTTCAAGTGCACTCGCCATTCGCCACTCTGCCACTTAAGCCACTCACCACTAGCCACTGTACTGCACTCCACTAAACTGCGAACAGCTTTGAGGACCTCCGGACAAGCTTTAGCATAATAAGTATTTTAGGCAATGATTTAATTTTATAAAGAGACTCCTTTGCTTGTGAGAGGTGCTGTCATTTCATGCAAGGTAAAAAACTGTTTTCTAGACAATTTAGCCAGATTGCATTTAAAAATCATTCATGAACATACATACATACATACATAGCTTCCCGCTGTATCCCGCTTTTTAGCAGGGTAGACAGAGGGAACCTAGTGTTAATACACCCATTCCCCACTTTCTGCCGAATTCGAGGCATTGCAAAAGGTACCGGAACTCAACACCGCGCTTTGCCTTGTTACCAAACCCAGGGAAATGAAAAATTTCCATTTCCTGAGTGAACCCACAACCTGTCGCGCTTAAGCAGTCGCAATGCTGAGCCCTCACGCCACGAGAGGCGTAGTTAATGGAATTATTTAATGGGAACCTTCATTAGGAAAATGGAAAATAAAAAAAAAAATCATTTAAATCATTTTATTACATATAGACTGAAGTTGCATAGAAAACACATGCACACAATTCCTCATATGGCTGGGGGCTTCATGTTTTTCTTTGGGATAACGAGAGGTTAAAAGAAACTAGTGTCAAGATATTCAAGACATTTTATCCTTTCCGTTCCTGGAAGCCGCAAAGATTCTTTTATACCATACAAATGAATGACGTAAACCTAAATATCGCGCTTTGTCTTACGGCAAAAGAAGAGAATGAAATCACTTAAAAACATAATCATCATAACGCCTGTCGTGCAAAAATGCGACTGTAAATGCGACAGGTTGTGGGTTCGATTCCCACTCCAGCAAATGAATTTTTTAATTTCCTTTTTGGTAACAAGGCAAAGCGCGGCGTTTCCCGCCACTCAGCACGCAATGCCTCAATTCGGCGGAAAGTGGGGAACGGAGTGTCTTAACACTAGGTTCCCTCTGCCTATCCTGCTTTATGCGGGATACAGCGTGAAGCTATGTATGTATGTATGTAAAATATAATCATTCTCCTCGAGTGAGGATCAAACTCACAATCACTTCGCAGGACACCTAGTAGGTATCAAACATCGAATTTATTATGTAATAATTTGTGGCAAATTGAAAATACATTATGTGTTTTTCAAGCAAATAACTAACTACAACTAACTGCTTCTTCATTAAAAAATATTACATATAAATATATTACTACATACGTACTACATACATACATATATACATAGTACTATCGCGGATGATGGATTCATAAGAGAGAGAACAAAGAGTTTCTTCTCTTCTCCTTATGTGGCGACGCATGTTATGGCGACGCGTCACCATGTCAATACCAATTTTTTGTTTAAAATATAAATTTTTACAGTCAACATGCGGCCACAAAATAGCTCATCACAACTTGCTTTGATGTGATCCCACATATTTAAATATTAAACTGAGTGTGAATAAATTAGTAACGTTGAAGCAATTACTTTTGTACTCGGAAGCGGCGACACGTGTCCAGAACTTAAAAATAGTTTTAATGCAGAATAAGGAGACATTTGAAGTTAAACTCTTTTATACCACTTATATAGTATTGCACCTATCGTAGCGCAGAGGCACAAGCGTGTGACTGGAAACGAGACAGGTTGTGGGTTCGATTCCCATTCCAGGAAATGTAAAGCTTAGTATTTTCATTCCCTGGTCTTGGTAACAAGGCAAAACGCGTTGAGTTGAGTGCTGAATGCAGCACGCAATGCTTCAATTCGGCGGAAAGTGGGGAACGGAGTGTCTTAACACTAGGTTGCCTATCCTGCTATATACGGGATACAGCGTGAAGCTATATATGTATGTGTATAATCATTTATCTAAGTGAGATAATATATTAATGACCAGGAAGTTGATAACGGAGATAATATTTCCTATATACCATCTGCATAATGGTATTACAAAAAAAGGTCACTAAAATAACATGACGCGATACAACATTAAAAAAACATGTTTTTAATATAACAAACAAGTGTATTATAAGGTTAGAGGTGAGCGTTTGGTTTATTCACCGCAAGTCAACTGCTAGATTTCCCTCGGGCGCGCCTTCTCCCGCCGTACTCACCGTATCGACTACGTTAACAGCTGTTAAAGTATATATGACTCTTAAACTCTTGTATACATTACTCTCGTCAATCACTTGTATACTTGTCGCAATGGAAAACAAGTATAGGTTTTTTGACGAACCGCCAAATATCTTGTGATGTGTTCCGGTTCGATGGCATGTAAGCCAGGTTTTCCCCTTTCCCACCCATTCTTTCCCAAAAATGTGGTGGTTCCGATAGCGGACTACTACATTATCCTCCCCTTCCGTCTCTATCCTCTAGGTTGGCAACGCATCTACAACATCTATGGTGGTGTAGATGTTCATGGGCGAAGGTACCACTTACCATCAGGTGGTCCTTCTACTCGTTTGCCATCCGTTATCCATAAAAAAATAAAAAAAAAAAAAAATTGGTGAAAATATGTTCCCATTTGTAATGTTTATAGATTAAAAATGTTTCCGTAGTTCTTAACAATATATGAAATCCTAATAAATTTAAGTATTCCGAATTCGGAATATTGCGTGCTGAATAACGAAACTCAAAACGCCGCGTTTCTTATTACTAAAGCGGACAAATCAATAGTTAGAATCGAAGCCACCCAACTCCAATCACATATTTCCCATCTCCCACCTCTCATCTTATACTTCCCATTTCCCGTTTCCCATCTCCCATCTCCCTCCTCCAATCTCCCATCTCCCATATCCCATCTCCCGTCACCCAGCGCCGACTAATTGCTTAATATTCAATGGGCTCTGATTTATCTTCATGCATGAATATTCACATTACACGTGATAAATAGCTGTAAATTAACAGCATATGGTTGGAGCTTTTTTGACGAAGTACGAGTATGTACTATGTATAATGTCATGCTTTGTCCCGTATTAAAGATAGGCAAAGAGAACCTAATGATATCAAGACACTCCGTTCTCCACTTTTCGTCCGATTTCGAAGCGTTATGTGTTGAGTGTTGGAACTCATCACCGCACTTTTTGTTAGAAGAACTGGCAAATATAAATAACTTACAGATAATAATTGTCCCGAGTTGGTATCCGATCTACTACTAATCGCGTTTACAATTAGAAAATGTTCCACTATGCTTCGACGGCCATCAATATTTGTGTTACTAATAGATACTTAAAATTTCTTTTCAATCAATTTATGAAATAGCAATGATTTCAACAAAAAATAAAACAGACTACAAACAAAATGCCTAAAAATATTACGAATAGTTCAAAAACTACTCGCTGACGAGTAGTTCTCGAGAGGATCTGAATCCTAAATAAGTAAATGAGACAATATCAAAAATAAAGAATAAAAAAGATTTATCAAAATTTGTTCAGCCAGTAAAAAATTATGCAAAAAAATACAGTCGAATCCTCCTTTTTTAAAGTTGGTTAAAATTCCAGTACATATTACATATATAGTTAAGTAAGGTTTATTTCTATATAGTTCATCTAGATATAGCATTAAATTAGGTCATATATAAATTTAAGTTCGTAAGCCACAACCAAGCGACTCGCTCGTGAAGTTGGTATTAACTGAACATTCTCCACACTACTACAGACTACAGTAAACATCGACTGGGGAGCTTTGTTATATTGCTCCCCATATATTGATTTGGTCGAGACTATTTTAGTACTACTATAAAAATATTTTCTTCTTTTTAGTTTCACGCTGTATCCCGTATATAGCAGGGTAGGCAAGGAGAAGCCTAAGAACCTAGTGTCCGTACTCGTCCATTCCGGGAACGGATCCCCACTTTTCGCCGAATTGAGGCATTGCGTGCTGAGTGGCGAACTCAACACTCACTTTGCCTTGCAGACCCAAGAGTAAAAATACTAGACTTTTCCATTTCTGGGTGGGAATCGAACCGCAATTTTTGCGTTTACAGTTGCACGCTTGTGCCTCTGCGCTACGACAAGCGTCTTCTAGAATTTACTTTTTGGTTAATTATCGCTATTGAAATGTATATGAACGTTTAATAAAAGGAATCACGTAATCACGTAAATTCTGAAATTAATAAAGTTTTTTTTTTTTTTTTTTTTTATTGATAACTTGAGGACGGCGAAGCAGGCAGGAAGGACCACCTGATGGTAAGTGGTTTGCAACTTCGCCCATAGACATCTACAACACCCAGAGATGTTGTAGATGCGTTATAACCTAGAAGGGATACTGATGGTAGGGGGACAATGTGGTAGTCCGCTATCAGAACCACCACATTTTGGGGAAAGGATGGGTGGGAAGGGGAAAATCTGGCTTACATGCCATCGAACCGGAACACATCATTAGATATTTGGCGGTTCGACTTTGACATGATAGTGGTCGCGAGCCAGTCGGAGGACGAACCTCCTACCACCTCCTATTATGTGTATTTCTGAAGTTATTCATAGTAACCGGAAACTGTGGATTACTCTTAATAAAATTAAAAATGCAGCAGCCAAGCTATATAAAAAGCCACATTGCGTCTAGTTGACAGGAAATCCTCTGAGTGAGATTTGAATATTGTAAAAGATGCCTTGGTGACTGCACAAAAACTCTCTTACACGTATTACTTTCATTGTTTCTATGTACCTAGTAACAAGGAAATACATATTGTAAGCCACAAATTAATATATATTGACTGCTTCATTCAAAGTTTGAAATAACCACTTATGATATAATACAGGAAAAAATATAATAAAATTGTATTGTGTTTGGTGGTAGGAGGTTCGTCCTCCGTCTGGCTCGCGACCACTATCATGTCAAAGACGAACCGCCAAATATCTTATGATGTGTTCCGGTTCGATGGCATGTAAGCCAGGTTTTCCCATTCCCACCCATCCTTTCCCCAAAATGTGGTGGTTCCGAGAACGGAATACTACATTGTCCTCCTCTTCCATCTGTATCCTCTAGGTTGGCAACGCATCTACAACATCTCTGGTGTTGTAGATGTTCATGGGCGAAGGTATCCACTTACCATCAGGTGGTCCTTCTGCTCGTTTGCCATCCGTTATCCATAAAAAAAAAAAATATAATAAAATAACTCAGTATAGCAAGATTTTCTCTAAAATGTTACTTCTGCACACTGCAAAAGTTAAAATTACTTAATTTGTAAATTCATTTGTTATAATCAGAACATATTTTAATTTATTATATCTTTGGCAGTTTCGTAACAGAATAGTCGCCGCGGCACACTCGAGAGCCATCAATATTGAAACTGAAGGAATCGAGATCGCGACAAATAGCTATCCAATAAAGGGCTAAAAGTATGAAGATATCTCCTGAACGTTAAGCTAAGTACCAATAAAGATAAGGAGAACAAAACTTCAGTGTAGCCGAAATATCAGCGAAGAGAGGAGTATCATGTCATGCGCGGCGCGACGCGATGTCCCGCGACCGGAATCACGATTAATTCTATAATAATATTAATTTTGTTATCCAGTGGAAGTGGGGAACAAAATTGTTGTAAGAGAACGGAGTGTCTTAACACTAGGATCTCAGGTTCCCTCTACCCTGCTATATGCGGGTTACAGCGTGAAGTTGAAAAAAAAAGAATATAATATTAATATTCATTATCATTTCACTGTTGAATATCAGCATATTTATATATTAAAACGTTTGTGTAACTGAGTGTACGTCACTTGTCAATAAGTGACGTACAGCACGACTGCCACTTAAAGTCTGAAATTCAGCATGTAGCCTGCTTTAGAAGTGTAAGGAAGACTAAGAGATTTCTCAAATTCCCACGAAAACGGGAAAGCGGGATTTTAAGTTTTCGACTTCACGCATTATCAGTCGCGGGATATATAACTAGTAATGTTAGAAAGCATTCAATTGTATTCAGCCATCTATAGCGAGCGAAAGTAGGGCAAAACTCACAAGGAAATAAAGTTTTGAACATAAAAAGATAAAAATGTTCGTTTGCTAAGTGTGATCTAATCTTAGCGAGAAAACTTTGTACGGAACAAACTCCACGATATAAGTAGATACGATTTAACTTTCATTAGTGCGCCGACTTAGCATTTTTATCCGCCTAATCTCCTCATCCCCGTCCCGCGCGTCGCCTCCTCGTATCGGTATGGTTGCCGCGACTGAAGACACTTTTAAGCTTAACTTGAAGCTTTAAATCCACTTATACTTTAAAAAATACTTTTAAATTACTTAAAGAAGCTTTGATCTTTAAGTACGGTCTGTTTATTCATACTACTTGTATCCCGCGACTTTGATTGCGTGGACTATAACAATATGTCAGTCACTTAGTAACGCAAGCATTTTATATATACTAGAGACCCTTTTTAGAGTTTGCTTTAGCAACGAGGATATGTCATTTTACGTAAAAGTGAATGTCAAACTAATGGTAGTGTGTGTAAATGTTTATTTTATTAATTAATCTATTTCTAAATATTACATTATTAATGTAAACAAAGCGCGGCGTTGAGTTCCGCCACTCAGCACGCAATCCGGCGAAAAGTGGGAAACGGAATTGTTGATCTTTCAAGTTAAGGTTCTCTTGAACGGAGTGCCTTAACACTAGGTTCTCAGGTTCCTTCTGCCTACCCTGCTATATGCGGGATACAGCGTGAAGCTACAAAAAAAATTATAGATATATAAGAATTGTATTGAATATCAATTGGAAATAAATTCTGAGTAGAGATGGTCCCTAATCATAATATTTTCTTTATCATTCCTAGCCACGAGTATGGTTACTGTTTTCTATAGTATATAGTAAGCACATGGGCAGCCCTGGGCGGCGAGTCCGCTCTGAGCAAACACTGCGCTGCAACGAGGCCGCGCTTCCTTTGCATATTGTTGAAACGGCTACATATTGCATTCAAATAGAAAAATGTAAAGATACTGCACTCTATGTATGTACGTACGTACATGTGAGTGAAATTGCCGAATAACCAGTTTTTGTTATCAGCTTCAGTCTTTCTCCCGCATAGCAGGTTTACCTATATTCGAGACACTGCGTGTTGTATGGTGGAACTCAACGCCGCAACCAGTATTTGTATAATCATATGCTTAGCAATGCTTATAACCAATCAGAGACGTGAGCTTATGGCATAGCTTGCAGAACTGCGTAGAGTAATTATATAAATGCAATATATTCTATATATGATAACTAGTACTGATATAGTCCCATTTAAAACTAGTTAAGATCTGACAAGTAGTTTTAGAATTATTCGTAATAATTTAGAGGATTTTTTTATGTTTAGAGGTATGCAGAGACCGTAGCGTTTGGCGCTCCGATCTCTCTGACTACCCCGTTAGGGATAAAGCGTGAAGTTAGGTAGGTAATTATCATATATCATATAGCATTTTATTAGAAGCCATTTTTCTATTTGTTATAATATTAATTATTACTCAACAATACTAATAGATACGACTTCAATGTTTTCTCAATAAACAATTGAATCGAGCAAGAATAAAAAAAATATTAAATTGGCTTTTTTTGATGATAGGACTTAGTTGTGACGCTAGTATTTGCAGCGGACGCCAATAAATAGTATACAATAAGTAATTTTTATAGACAGTAGTTTGTTTGTGGTGGTCGTGATATATGGTATTTATAACATACCATATAAGTTAATATATTTACACATTTTCTCGGTTTTCCCGTATAGTTGTGTAGTTAGAGTGAATATCAAACACTCTGTCCTCCGCTTTCTGACAGAATTTCAGACACTGCCTGTTGAATGGCGGAACTCAACGCCGCGTTTGTGTTACCAAAGTGAGGAAGTAAAAATAATTGCAATAAGACAGTTTCCCCGAGTGGGAATGGTACTCACAACCAATCGCGTTTGAAGTCACACATTGTCCCATTGCGACCTGACTTAAATGCATGTATTATTTCATTTACAGTATATCCATCTACATTTCTAAAGTAAGGAAATGTAAAAGTTACCCATTCCGAATTAAAAGAAGCTAGGTACTATTTTGTTTTAAAAATTTCTTCAGTTATCAATATAGTTTGTTTTGTGTAAGAGTAAGCACTAACGACGCTATTATGGCACATTGACGCATTGGTATTAGGTTCGATTTCCCCTCAGGACATGATTATATTAAATTATTTTCTTTTCCTCACTCTAGTAATAAAAAAGCGACTTTGAGAAACAAGAAGTATTTTGACACAAGATTGTCTGACAACTCTACTTAATAATACCATCAGAAAATCTTGAAATAGTAACATCGAAAGCTAAACAAGCTCTCATAAATATGTATGCTAGGAGTACACGCGATACATCGACTCTCCTCCGAGCTCCGGTAATGTTTGCTTTACGGCGGCTGCTGCCTGCAGTCCGCCGAGTACGCTATACGAGTACACAGCCCGCGGCGATACTTGTACCAGAGCGGGTGAAGTTACTTACACTAATATTATAATGATTTTCATGTATTGGTTATATATTATATTTTCAATATCGATATTAATGTTTGAATGAAGTTAGTAATAATATGGTAAACTTGATTTTAAGGCCATCATGTCGCTGTGGGGTTACGTGTCGTAAATGCGATTGGTTATGTGTTCGATTTCCAGTCGGAGGAATAATTGTATTGTGATTTCTCCGCCCTGATAAGAGAAAGTACATGTTAAATTTATCACTCAACAATCATATCTCGATCGGCGGAAAGCGGAGAGAGTGTTAAGACACTAGTTTCTCATTGACTGCTATACGCTGCCATGTGGGAAAACCCATAAAGCTTAAAAAACATTACTTTAAAACATGAGAGCAACAGGGAAATATCAAATAATATTTAAAAGTACTATTATTTTAAACGTATTGAAATTCTAAATGAAAAAAATTAACATAACAGAATTTGTTGCGAGGGTTTTTTGTTACCAATTACCTCTAACCATTTAAGTTTGCGCTCTCAAAGTGATACATCGAAATTCTAATACATATATTTTAAATCTTACTAAATATTATATTCGAAATTTCAATACCAATTTTGAACAACAGTAGAAAGCCGTGAAGGAGAAACACCGACAGACAGACGTACGGCGTGACGGCCGCATCTGCTTCACTGCCCTCCTTACACTGCACTCTGCTACATGAATGCATTACATGCTGAGCGCCGAGCACCGTGACTGAAACGAGAATGTATTCTTGTGAAGCCCTATATAAAGTAAACTAGTCCAAAATGTGTGTAAAATGGAACTTGTAGAATGTGTGTCTGAGAAACTAATGATCCATATTTTTAAAACACTTCAAAAAAGAGGATGAGGTTTTCAATTCTTTCTACTTTTCTTACATATGTATGTTATCTCATATCTTTTACTGGGTGAACCATTATGGATGACTATTTTTTATATAGAAGCTAAAATTAGATCAATTTAGGTCTTAAATTATACAGTTTTCAGGTAAATTAATGGAGCTTTTGGAGAAAAAAGCTTTTAATCATTTTTTTCACGCTCTTACTTGTTGTAGAGTGTCACAGAGAACCTCTGTGTAAAGACATCCCGTTCCTCGTTTTCCTCCTGAATTCGCGACGTTACGTGTTAACTAACAGAACTCAACGCCGCATTTTCTCTTACCGGAGCAACGAAATAAATGTAATTGCGGCATAATCATTCCCCGAACACAAAACCCAATCCACAGTGCTACGATAGCCTCAAAAAATTCTATTGAATGATTTTTTTAAGGAAATAGTATAATTTTAATAAGTACATTTATATAAAATACGTATAATAATTTTAAACATACCACTTATCACACAAGTATTTAAAACAAGGAGCAAGTATGGCATACGTCAGTAGCGAGTAGACCGCAGACGCCGCCGTCGATACATACAATAGCAGTGCATGGGAACAGGCGGCGCGGAGCGGCGCAGCGCGACGTACTGGGAAAAGGGAACTTACTTAATATTTAATTACTAACGCTATCCTTTACTTGTGTAAAGTGCAACCGAGCCTTGTTTGTTCTAGGAAGTTTATATATAAAATACCGTCTCAGACATTCATTCATACCGTCTCTACATAATACATTTTTTATGATTGAGTAACAAAAAAATACTAAGACTTTTAGAAGCCTATAAATGATTGAACGAAGCAGAATTTGAACCTGCGCTTCTTGAAAACAGTCCACAAGTCATACTTACAAATGATTGGTGGCTTGTTTTCGTTTTCTAAATATATTTTTTTGTTATATTAACTATGTAAATAACAATTTTAAAAATATTTGAAAAGGTGCTAATTACATAAAAGCGTAATAAAATTAGCAGAAGAATTAGTTAAAATACCATATTGTAATAATTATTAATTATTGGTAACGTTACAAACATTTACGCTTCTTAATATATATCATATATCGTTATATTGTTAAGCGACCAGCAACCAAGTGGGGAATGGAGTGAAAGGAAAAGAAAATATTAAGCTACTTATATATTAAAGCTATATCAATTCCTATATATACCGAATATATTCAACAAATAACTCAAATAAGGCAAATAACAAACGAATTTACAAGTGTAGTGAACGTAGAAGTGACAGCTACGGCAAGTCGACAGCGGTGTGGCGGGTGCGGGGCACTCAGCAAACAACCGCCGGCGACTGCAGACTGGACTCCGCACACATATAACTAATATAATTGGAAGTGCATATGAATTACATCACCTCTAACACTGTAAACATTCATACACTACTCTCGCAAATAACTACTACATACATACATATCTGCGAAGACTTGTTAAGGTACATAGATTTGCGTTTTAGATTAATTGTAAATCTAGTCACTTGAGGCCATCCTGATATATCGTCCGAGATATATTTGACTAAAGTATTACATGTTAATTGCAGGTTAAAATCTCAACAACGTTAACGTATAAACTTCCCCGACCTGGTAAGTCAGTATTAAATTCCAACATACTTTAAATTATACATAAAAAGTGGAATAAAGAGTGCATTATTTCTAAGCTCTTCCTGCCTTAAACTACAATGCAGAAAAGGGAAGGATGCATGAAGTTAAACTTCTTAAAGAAACTTTTAAAATAGTTTATTTCCTCTTCCATTCTGAGGAGCCACATTGTATTACATTAAATCATCAAATCGGCGACTTATCTCAGAACGTAATAAGCTCGCCGGTCGGTTTCCTTATTGCCTCCGTGAAATGAAACAGCGTACAAGAGCTTTTCTTATAAAATACTAGTTTAGTTGAAATCCGAGTTACATTCGCTTCGGTGAATTCTCATAATCGATTTTATTGTAAAATTTCATTGTCTCTACACGACTTTCCAATCCGAAGCAGCGGTTGTCGACTCATCAAAAAACTTATTTGGCACAAACTCAACTTCCATTCAGGGAATTTAATTTTAGACTACCTTTCCTTTTTGTTTTTCCTTTCCGCAGTGTATTCTATTTCACAGAACCAATGTATGATCGATTTCAAATTACTTTAGCGGACTTTACTATTTTACTTGTTTTTAGTTTTCTAACAAGTACATACACCCGGCTTCGCTCGTGTGATTGAATAGAGATAACGAAGAATCGTGTATCAAACAAGACACATTCTAGATGGATTTGACTTTGTTACTAATTGCATGCCTATAGATCAGAACAGAACAGATCTAACTAAATAAAAAGATTTAAAAGTGTAAACGTGAAACGTAACGTAGTTTTATATTTGACATTTCTTTTCTTTTGACATTTTACGGCACACGCTTCCCGCATAGCTCAGTGAGTAGGGTGGTAGTCAATGAGAACCTAGTGTTAAGACACTCCATACTTCACATTCTACCTGAACCGAGAAATCGAGACATTTTGTGTTTAGATTTGCACACGGAAATCAACGCCGCCTTTTGTCAATCATTCCCAGAGTGAGAATCGAACCAACAACCAATCACCAAGCCGACGTATGTATATCCTTTGATAATTTTGAGATCTCTCCTAGAGATTTTTTAAGACATAAAATTGAAGAAATTAATATCATCTGGCAATAGCCAGTTGAGACACATCTTTGTAATGATTATGTATTATATGTTAGGAGAAATATTAATGATATTACAAAAAATGGCGATGTATTTAATATGAATATACTTAATACAAAAAATTTCAACTTGCCGCGCCTGTAATACAATTGTACCGTAATTCTTTTATGAGACAATGTGTTCCCAGAAAATAAAATTTCCTACTCGTATATATAACAATATAAAAAGTTGTAAAAAGTTTGTGTGTTAAGGGTTATTACCTAATTAGTGATTTTATAATAAATAACTGTAAGTAAAGTATCGACTCAAAAAAGTCCAGTTGAATTTTTTGCGCCGGTATTTCTCAGGCCTGAGGCAATAACATAAATGAACCAGTTGTAAATTATTTGTCAGTCAAAAAATTAGATTTTTTATTTTGAATAAAATTGTCATACTTTTGACTTTGACTTTGACTTTTATAACTTCAACGACTCCGAAAATAAGCAAACGTAAATAGAAGTATTCAACTTAAGCCTTTTTTTTATCGATCAATCCTCTTTCGTGTGTTCTTCATACAATATGATATTGGCTCGTTTACTGTGTAATTGTACTCAAAAGTATTTGGTGAGTTTATTATGAATTATAAAAATAATCACTGCAAGAAAACAGTGAAGTGAATTTTCAATATTTAATTAAATTAAGCAGGTGTGTAGTAAACAATTATTATATAATCATATTTATATGGAAAAAAGCTCTCAGAATTAATTCATGAGTTAAAATAATGAATTACGTTGGTGACGTCAATAAATAAACCGCTTGTTAGTTAATACTAATTACTAAAAAAAAATAAAAAAAAAAAAAAAATAAAATAAAAAAAAAAAAAAAAAAAAACAAATAAAAAAAAAATAGTCCCGCTGAGTTTCTTGCGCCGGTTCTTCTCAGGTCTGAGGCATTAAATTTAGTGAACCGGTGGTAAATTATTTGAGTAATCTAGAAATAAGAACCTACATAAAGATTTCAGCGCTAGAACACACTGAAAATGTATTACATTTATGGCATTTCATTATTTAGTATGGAATCCAAAAAAAAATCTTAAATATAAATTAATTCTGCTTACAACTATCCGCCAGTGGAAGTGATATCTAAATCAGTTCAACCGTTTCAAAAATAACGCGGAACAAGGAGGCAGATAGACAAAATATTTATAACTCTTTCTAGAGTTCATAATATTAATTATTTAAAGGAGACACTTACATTATGTATATATGTAAAGATTGCAAAATACTTTTGTTCAATGTAAATCTTTTGTAAATTCCATGTATGGTTACGATTCTCCAAATTCAGAATAAGCACGTAATATTTGCAAAGCAGAATTCCAATTTGTGCGCCAAAAGAGGTGGAAGAAAACCGTATATAGATGCAAAC
The DNA here is from genome assembly GCA_033558755.1 of Philaethria dido. Taxonomy (NCBI): domain Eukaryota; kingdom Metazoa; phylum Arthropoda; class Insecta; order Lepidoptera; family Nymphalidae; genus Philaethria; species Philaethria dido. The sequence continues at coordinate 26,549 of JAKGSA010000965.1, read as the reverse complement.
ATATTCCTCTCAGTAAATACAGACCCGCGCGGTGTCGCGTCAGGTCGCGTGGTGTCGCGGACGGGCAACTTTACAGTACGTGGAAATATTGAAATTGTTACTTTATTTAAGCTTAATACACGTACGACTCTCTTGCGTGAAGGTGTCTCTGATGGTGGTAACTTAGGGAGGACGAAGACGCCTATCAGTCTCTCTCTGCGTATGCCGAGCTCTACTATAAAGTCAAAGTCAAAGTCAAAGTCAAATAATTTTATTCAAAATAAGAAGTTACAAGCTTCATTTTTTGAACGTCAAATAATTTACCACCGGTTCACTAAATTTAATGCCTCAGACCTGAGAAGAACCGGCGCAAGAAACTCAGCGGGACTTTTTTTTTTCTTTTTTTTATATTCGACAACACACACACACTTTAAAACTGTTATAACAGTTATAACAGTTTTAAAGTGTTAATCACTCATGATGCGTTAAATTTTTTATACTTTCTCTAAAAATGTTCTACTTTTATACCTCACTTATAGGCTCACCTCTCATCATTTTCTTAGAACTAAATTCTCATACTAATTAATATCGCGTTAGACTGTTATTTAACAGTCATTTATTTTATCTTCTGTTCGTCTGTTTATACGGTGACGGTGTCATTTTCATTATAATTTGAAATTAATGAATGTTGAGTAATAAATGTGATTAAAAAACATATGTACTAACTACTTTAATTGAAAGTTATTTTTTAACTTAAAACAAAAGTAACATCTATGATAACCTAATCTAGATACTAGTGCGGTTTGCGTGCCGCGGCTTGGGGCGGCGCAGTGGTGGCGCGGTGTGGTGCGGTCGGGCGCGTAGTGGTGTCTGCAATATTAAAGTGCATCCCTTGAGAGAGTTTACGTAAAGCTTAACTGCATGTTTACATTAAAGTTCGGTGCTAGAGTAATTAGCCTCTACACGCGGGACTGAATGCAAATGCACCGCCCCTCCCCGCCGCGCTGCCTGCCGCGCCGTCCGCCGCACCGCTGCGAGCCCGCTCCATACAAATCCTTCATCTTTTTAACATCGTACAACTTGTTTCGGCCGCGAGCTCTCGAGATACTAATTACTTTAAATATTACTCTACTTTATATCCATTATGTATATTCAACTACACAAATATGTAGGCGAAGCAGCAAATTAGGTTCTTACATTTCTTTATAATGATGATTATTTAAGTACTCAGATATCTTATAATTTGTGTAAACTGAACTTTCAATTTCTATGCCATTTTTCAATTAGTCTTGTTACAACAAGAAAATGTATAGAAAATGTATAGTGACATAAATGATTTTAGAACAATATATTGTACAATGTACATATGTATAATATCGTTTTACACTATTAAACTTTTGGGATATACATGGGATGGGATGGGAGAAGACAAGTTACCTGTTGATTATATTAATCTACCTACATTTATTATCAATTCATTTCATACATTACACTTTTAAGTGACATAACGAATAAAAAGAAATTCTATCGTTTCCAACGTTTAAGGATATAGTCTTAGTGCTTTTTTTATTAAAGATAAAATTCAAAAATATATATTCCCGCTCCAAGAAATGTTAGTATTTTCATTTCCTGAGTTTGGTAACAAGGCAAAGTGCGGCGTTGAGTTCCGCCACTCAACACGCAATGCCTCAATTCAACGGAAAGTGAGGAACGGAGTGTCTAAACATTAGGTGCCCTCCGCCTACCCTGCTATATGTGGGATACAGCGTGAAATAAAAAAAAAAAGTAAAACTTCAAACCACTTCCTGGGAAAAATCTATTTGTATGAACCTATTATTGCCTTATTACGTTACAGGTTCTCGAGTTCAAAGGAACCCGGTCCTTTGGAAGGCTTGCGTGGGGACACAGGTCCAACACGTAGAGGCCCTTTGAGACAACAATATTTTTTAATCTGACGCATTGACCGGGATCCATCTCTGAGTAACCATAGGCAATTGCTCAGAGATGATCACTGGTCAAAGCGTAGGGGCTATGGAACATATGGAAAACTAAAATAGGGCTATGGAATGGGGTTTGGATGGACTAAGTACTGGGCTATTGATTGAGACTATTGGACGTCCGCCTTTTCAACAGTCTCAAATTGAAAGGTTAGCGGACGGTGACTCGCCTCCCACTAGATGGGCCCCCACAAAGCGGCGTAGTGCCTCGGGCGCAACATCGGTGTGGTCGGCTAAGGGTGTCGAGAGGTGTGCACCGGTTTCACCATCGCGAGTGAGCTCGAGAGCGGGTTTCCCCGTTATTACGCAGATTGAGCACTTCCACCCTTCCGAGCATATAGCTCTTGCGCTCCACTCTGCCGGCCAATGAAGTTATTGCCTTTATTATTAATATTATTATACTTTACCTTCTACATAAGTAGGAGAAATTGGAATAAAAACAATACATATTATCAAAAATATTTATTCATTTGTTTCAATTGTCATCTGCAATACATTACAAATATTTACAAAATAGCTACTTATAGTAATAAAATAATAGGATCTGTGTAACAAATGTTATTGTTAAATGGACGTAAAACTATGAAATAATTGAAATTTAAACATATGTTACAAGAAATACGTAATAGGTTATGTTGATTGTAATATCAAAGAGAAATAACATAATGACATTTAAAAAAATGCTAAATATTCGTTGCTCGGGCGTCTTACCATTGTAAGTATAGAAAATTTTAAACTACCTTATACAAATTGAAAACTACAAGTTATAATATTTACAGGTTTATCATATAATTATATATTAAAACTACAACTGTTCAAGACACTGCCGCTTCCTTGTTAGCCTCTTTTATTAAATTACAAAATATACCAGTTCAGTCCACATTACTAACTAAAGCTTATAAAAAGTTGTTTCTACCTATATACAAATACTAACTAAGTAATCGAAATACTAATAAAATAATGTAATACATTTTGCGAGTTATGTACAGTTTATGTGATCGACTAGACAATGCGCTAGCGTGGCACTCTGCCTCGTCTGCGTGGAGTGCGAGCAAAGGCTTAGGCGTGGAAACCCCCGGCGAGACCACGCAGGTACTGCTGCGCGCCGCGAGACGCCCACTCTGCGTTCCTCCTCCGACTTCACTGGTCCACCGCCGCAGCCACGCGCCGACCCACGACGCGGAACATCCGCATCGAAGCGGGTTCCCGGCAAGGACCAGACCTCCTAACAAAATAACCACAATAAGCAATTTTTATCATAAGTCAAAAGAGACAAATACAGCATAATTTCAGTACCTGGCAACAATTTTGTAGCAAGTCGGTGCCACCCTGTTGAATTTGGGTATAAAACTGCGGGCCCGAAATTGACAATTTTATTATTTGTTAGATCGAGGGCCAGATGTGGGACTCGAAACAATGGCAGTACGAGACCATCGGGTAACTCCACAACTCCGGAGTTCGTCAGTCGCAAAGACAGAGCACGTTGTCTTCCTAAAGCAGTGAAAGCGTGAGGAGCGACATACCGCATTGCTACGCCACGGACTTCTAAAGAACGGAGTTTAGATGCACGTAGTGACAAAAATTGGGTGTCTAACGACTCTTTACGTATAAAAACTACTAATGATTCTAAGTGGTGGGTCGCGAAAACTATATCCGCGATAGGAACCTCTTTTGACAAACCTGTGGGTGACTCAAGAGTTAAGGACCTCAAACAGTTCAAGGCACGAAAGGCCCTAGGCTCAATATTTTCTATATAGCGTAAATTATCCATTTTTAGATAAAGTAAACGATCCAGACCATCAAAGAGACCGCGTTGTATTCGTACTATAGGATTTCTAGATATGTCTAGAGAAATAAGTTGTGGTAGTCCCACCCACATCGCTGGACGCATTGAAGTAAATTTGTTTCCAGCTATATCTAAAGCTCTTAAATTCAAGAGATGTCGTACATCAATCTCACTGTACGATGCTATGTAGTTTCCACTGAGATTAAGTTCTGTAAGATTACTAAGAGGAAGATGTGGAGTATTTTTGAGATTTGTATTAGATAAAGAAAGACGTCGTAAGCGAGGGACATTGTGAAAAAGTTCCTTAAAATTCGTTTTAATTGCATTGAACGAGAGATCAAGTCGGTGTAGTCTTGGCAAACCCGCAAATGTATTGTCTGATAATACTGTAAGAGCATTATGTGAGAAACCTAACTCATGAAGAAAAGAAGTGGCATGAAACATAGCAACATCAAGATATTCGATGCGGTTATACGATAACTCAAGTCGTCGTAAAGTAAATCCTACTTGTGATAGTGCGCTACTGGGAAATAGAGCCAACTGATTATCACTCAAATCCAAGTATTCTAAAAGAGTATTTTTGAAAACATCACGCGGCAATGCCCTCAATTTGTTATTATCTAAACGTAAATGTCTTAAATGATGTAAGCTATGAAATTGTTCTACTGAAAGCTGATTTATTCGGTTATGAGAAAGATCTAAAATTTGTAATAAAGGCAATTCTGCAAGTGCCCTTCGTTTTAAAGTACAAATTTCATTTCCCTGTAAATTTAATATATTCAAATTAGGCAATGAACCGAATGCTGCATTGTCTACAATAGTTATCTTATTATAGGATATAAAAATTTGACGAATATGTTCACCTAAAGAAATGAAAAAATCTGAGGGAATGTTTTCCAACATATTATGTGATAAGTCTAAAACATTAATGGAAACTGTTGAACCACCGGCAAGAGAAGAAATTTTATTATAACTAACGTTTACAGCCAAATTATCATCGTCTCTTGATACATTGGAAAAATATCTCGTAGAAAACTCCAATAAGCTATTTTCTTGTAAATCTATTATTTCTAATTTAGGAAGGTCAGCAAAAGCTTCGTCAGCTATTAACTCTATAACATTGCCAGCTAAATTTAAGTAAGCCAGGTTCTGTAAATTAAAAAAACTTCGTTCACTAATATTGTGCATTCTATTATTAGATAAGTCTATGCTTTGTAATTCTGTCAATCTTTCTAAAAATTCAGAATCTATTCTACTTACATAATTATATGATAGTCTGAGTTCCTTAATTTTATATGATCCAATTGTTCTACCGACTTTACTAGGAAATTCGATTATTTTATTAAAATCTAAATTTAAATATTCTAATGAAGGAAAATTTTGTATATCATCAGACGATATAAAATGAATGTTATTATTATCTAAACCTAACCAAGTCAAGGACCTTAACGAAGAACCAGTAGTTATTTCACCACTAAATAACGCTGAAGATAATTCTAATATTCTTAAATCCGTAAGGTTAGTGAAAACTCCAGCCTCAATATAGTATAGATCATTAAAACTCAATATGAGTTCTCGCAAAGGCAGTGGAGGGAAAGAACCTAATGCAAGTTGAGCCAATTTGTTCCCGCGAAGACTGAGGGTGGTCAATTCCTCAGACCAAGCACCGAATACGTCTAATGAGACGTGTGAAATGTGATTGTACCCGAGATCTAAATAAGATAATGTGGCGGGTGACAAGTCGTGTAAACATTTCGGAAAGGACGTTAGAAAATTCCCAGCTAACGAAAGAGTTTGCAGCATCACTGGTAACACTTGTATCTCTTCTAAGAGATTGTAAGCAAGTGATAAATGTCTTAGCTTCTTTAACTCTCTCAAGCTCTCTGGTAGAGTTACTAGTTCGTTGTGATCTAACTCTAATCTATCAAGTGTGTGCTTTAGAGCGTGAAATGTCGCATCTGATATATGTTGTAGCTTATTATATGATACCGATAGTTTTTCAAGTCGAACACAATTGGAAACAAATGATGGTATAGTTGTGAAGTCATTCAGATCCAAAATCAGTTTTTTAAGTTGAGCGTGATGTAGAAATTCAATGTAAAAGGTATCAGTGAGCTCATTGTGGCTTAAATCAAGTGAATCTACTTTAGAACGCTCCGTTCTACAAGAAATGTTTCGGTTTGGCTGAAGTATGTTATTTCGAAGGTGTAGATGTCGGAGACGAGGCAAAAGCGAGAGCGCTTTGCAAGACAACTCTGATAGGAGATTATCAGAAAGTCGTAAAAGAGCCAACGCGGCAGGCAACGCGCCCGCATCCAACTGCCGCAACCGGTTGCCGTCTAGTTCTAATTGTACCAAGTGGCGTAGCGGGGTCAAGGCACCTTCATGTATTACACATATATGATTGTTACTAAGCGACAAGCTGCTCAATGACTCCGACAGTCCGCCCCAGTCCGTCTCCGGGACTAATTCATTTATGTAATTGCTGAAAAATAAAAAAGAATAAATACATAATAATAATAATATGTAAAGTTTGTTGTAATAGAAACGTAAATATCTTACTTTTGCAAATTTAACCAATTTAGTACTTTCAATGGTCGCAACGCTTCTATGGGTATTTTCGCAAACTCGTTGTAGCCTAAGTCCAGAGAAGCCAGACTGGATTTCATTGACCTGAAATTCGATGAATTGTAAAACATTCCAATTTTACTCACATATGAAACATATAATATAATAATTACAGAATATAATACAGAAGGATACTCATACAGAAATGAAGTGGGCTCGATGTGGTGCAGGTGCGAGGCGACCAGCACGAGAGTGCGCAAGGGGCGCGCGTCGAGCGCCGCCTCGCCCAGCGCGCCCAGCCGCGCCGCCGACACCGCCACGTGCACCACGCTCTCCTCTAACACACGACACATCACATTAACTATATGGCCATATTGATTTCTATACCTATAATAGCACTTTGACAATGTAATAAACATATTTAAATTAATGAAATATTATAATCTATATATTTATATATATATCTCCTCAATAATATATCTTATATATACATATAAGATATATTATTGAGGATTTTCAAAAACAAACCACAATTTGTTTCTCTGAAAATACAAAGTTTTGTTTTATTTAACACGCCTTTACAATATTATAACAATTATCGATTTACAACATTACAACAATCAATTTATCTCACCTGAAAATACAAAGAAACGACAATTTAAAGTTCAATAATATCGCTTCCTCAATTATATCCTTTCATCTATCTCTAATAAAATTGCACAAAATAATCTGAACATCATCCGCCATTGAATCCCACGTCACTTCGACCGTTGCGCCCTCTACCGACTTCCACAGACATCTTCGACATGCGCGAAGCGCGGCATATTTGAATTAATGAAATGTCTTTTCATTACATACATATGACGTTTTTTGCAGCTTCAAGCTTTTTGCCACATAGCATGGCAGTCAGCAATAACCTAGCATCACGACCCGTAGTTTTGTGTAAAATAATTCTGTATGATATACTTACCGGTGTCTGGGAACCGATGGAAAGACACGGAATCGCAGGCGAAATGATCGTTGCGACAAATGCACAGTGGGTTCGTAATGCAGGGCCTGGCGTGGGCGGCGTGGGTGGCGTGCGCGGCGGGCGCGGTTGCCGGCCGCAGCAGCATGAGCAGCGCCAGCACCGCCGCGACCACACAGTGATGCCACTCTGTAGCGCGCCATCCCCAACGCATCGCACTCTGCACCTAACAGTCAGAACATACTCTGTCAGTACCATAAGATTAGTAAATTTTTATTTTTTATTATTGATAAAGGATGGCAAACGAGCAGAAGAACTACCTGAAGGTAAGCATTTACTTTCGCCCATGGACATCTACAGCATCAGAGGAGTTGTAAATGCGTTGCCGACCTAGTGTTTAAGAATGTAATGGAAAAGGTAAAAAGGACTATGAGAAGAGTTTTAGTATCATAGTATTAAATATTGGTATGCAAAATCACACTACACTAGTTTTCTAACTGCTGGTGTAGGTAAAAGTATTTAATTTCCTTGGATTTTCAAAAGATTATTTATTTTTTATTTACACGTGTTAATGCTTGTACTTTATACCAAAAAAAAAATGAATATTCAAGTCGACGTATCAACCTCATCGACCAAAGTCATCAATATTTTTGCAGTAAATTATGTAACTAAATATAGATGAATGTAAACATGTATGTGACGACGCGTTCAGGAAATAATGTAACATTTTAACAATCAAATTTGTTCTCACTAACGAGTGTTGTCGCAAAAAAGAGTTCACGCCTCACCGGTAAATCCGATTGGCTCCTGCGTAATAACATTTCATGTTGCCTCTTCATTTCGTCTCTTTTTAAAAATTATATTCAGGTGTACGTATTTTGCAATAAAATAGGATACTTTCATTAAATATTTTCACGTTATGACTGCGTGCAGATCTACAGGTACTCGGAATTCAATAATTTATGTACATATACACTAATTAATTATGGTTTATAATATCTGTATATTCATATGAAAATGAAATACATATGTGAATGACTGAGAGATAATGTACAGGCTATCTATAGCTGGCTATAGAACGCCTTAATTTGACATGGAACCTATATGGAGTGTTGGGGAGTGAATGAGGAGCACTAAGAGAGCATTTTTCGAAATTACCACGAAAACGGGAAGTAACTAAACTTTAGGATCTTTTAGTCCTCGCCAACAAAGGCAGGATACAGGTAGTATAAAACAAAGCTATAAATATTAAGTCGTAAATTTATACTTAAAAAATTCTATAATAATGATGCTAAAGCAAAATATTTAAGTTACCATGACTAAGATAAAACGAAAATGTGTAAATATATGAAAATTTTGTTCCGCTTAAATTTTTATATAATGTTGTTACAAAGCGGCCGTTGTAAGCTTTTTAGGTACCCAAATATAAATGAGCATCTCCTGCTGTTACACAGCGGTGAATAAAAACAAAGTCATTTAAATGAACGGTACGAATGAGCGCAGGCGGAATGGCGTCACATAAAATATAACAAAATATAGCAGTATCATGCAGGCCGGCTGTTATCCCGATACTCCTCCGACTGGGATATGAGCGAGGCACTTGAAAAATTATATTTTCCCAAAATTATCCTATTTCACACTGGGAGCAATGAAATTAAGTCGACGCACGCTGTATAAATAATGCGCGGCTTAGCTGAATTATCGTCGTCGTCTCGACAGCCACAGGCTCGGATACAAATCCAGTGCAGGAATACGATATAAATTCCACCTTTTTTTGATGTGTATATTATTTAACTCAAATATTATGTTTATTTGTAGAGATCATTAACTTCTTAAAGTACTTTAAAGAAAATCAAAACCTAAAGATCGTAATGGAATAACATTACCGCGATACCATTTTCAATTCCTAGGAGAACTGTTTAGGATTAGTCTTAATAAATTTAAAATATCTTTGTATAATCGTAGAGCCAAAATATTCGGCCTACTTTCAGTATCCACAGTTTAATTGCACTCACATAAACTGCGCCAGCACGATAACGCCCCCTGCCCGCCGCCCGCCCAGCGCCCAGAGCCCGCACATAACTCACTACCGCCGAGGCTCGCCCCTCACTATCGCTGGAGATCGCTCACTATCACTATCTAAGTACTGAATTCATGTTACCATAAAGCTTGAAATATTTTGAAAGAACTTCGGCTTACTTGATTTATAGCCACATGTTTTGTAAAAAATAAGGAATCCTTAAACAAGTTGCTGCGGGCGAATGTATGTAGTTTAAGAAAACGATATAAGACATCAGCTGAAGTGGTTACGACGGTACACGAGCGCAGGGAACACGATGTATGTAGGTACGTCCCGGCATCCCGGGGGTACGCTTGTGCGACCGTGATAACAGCGAGCTGAGCCTCGAGGGTTACTGCCGGTATATTGCGTGGCGACAACTAATAGCTTTTACTTGCAAGGGTCGTCCCGAGGCGACCCGCCGTAAACTATATATAGAGTAAGCAAATGTTTAAGACAAAAGATGCACGCAAAGTAGTGAACCTATGAAACACGAGGAAACGTCGAAGTTAATATTTTTATTAAATTTTTATAAAAAATATCTCTTCTCGGTGAAACAGAAAAGAATGCCGCTACTACATAAAAATATCTTAGAAAAATGACTCACAAATAAAACGTCCGTCGCAAGCATATTTCCATCTGTTTTATGCCTCGTTTGAATTTTTCTATTGAATTGTAAAAATAGTACCTAGTGGTTCCAACAATACGAATAACTTTATTTTAAATTTATTACGTATAACGCAATCTAATCTTTATACAATCACATCTATAACAATGAGGTCAGTTGTGATGCAAACGCTCAATCGTGCATCTGTAAACGCGGCAGGTTGTGGATTCGATGATTTAAATATTTTTAATATTTATATATTTAATATTTTTCAAATCATCGCTCCGGTAACAAGGCAAAGCGTGGCGTTGAGCTCCGCCACTCAGCAAGCAATGCCTCAGTTCGGTGGAAAGTGGAGGAGTGTCTTAACACTAGGTTCTCAGGTTTCTCTGTCTACCCTTCTCTGTGTGAAGCTAAAAAAATCTATATCAATATATACTTATCTTTTCCCTAATAATTGTCTCTTGTATAAGTAAATAATAGAGACAAATGATATTCAATGTATTTAAAGCACTTCGTGCACAATCGTGCAAATAAGGAAGCTATTTGGAAAGCGTCTGAATCAATTTGCAGGTCCCGGTAATCGGGCGCGATAAGGACTCGGTCGCCGCCGCCGCCACCGCCACCGCCTGGCACCGCGCGCGTCCGTACAATGTTAGTTTTACTATTTAATTATTTGAAATTGCTTTCGCATGTACATCGGTACACATTGCCACCTATATAACGATGCAGCACATACAGAAGATGACGCAAAACAATTAATTACCGCAGTACATAACGATATGTATAACTTTTGTTAGGTGGTAGGAGGTTCGTCCTCCGACTGGCTCGCGACCACTATCATGTCAAAGACGAACCGCCAAATATCTAATGATGTTCTGCTCGATGGCATGTAAGCCGTGATTTTCCCCTCTCTTTCCATAGTGGTCGCGAGCCAGTCGGAGGACGAACCTCCTACCACCTATATAACGATGCAGCACATACAGAAGATGAAACAAAACAATTAATTACTGCAGTACATAACGCATATCGTTATAACTCAATTACGTACAACTCTTACATACTCCGATAATTATATTTTAAATATCAAAGGAAATACAAACCGCGTTTACCTTTCATTGTTATTTTATGAGATTGTGGGTAAATCAGCCGGAAATAGACATAAATATAAATAAACTGTATTACTTATGAGTGCCATAGAGAGGCCATCGTAGGCCAGCGTTTGACTGACATGATTGGTTGTGGATTCGATTCCCACTCGGGGTATGATTATATTTAAACATTTCTCATTTCCGCTCTGGCTTACCACTTAACAAAGTTTTAACAAAGCGGGGCGTCTACTGAACACGCAGTGTTTCGCATTTGGACAGAAAGTGGCGAACGGAGTGTCTTGACACTAGGGTCACTCTGACTACCCTACTATGTGGTATAAAGATTTATCATTGTAAATTAAACTCTTTTGCCCTGTTTATTTACTTTACAGTATAGCATATTTACCTGAAGTCAGTTATGAGGAAACATGCTAGCGCGTCACATCTATGTAACTCCTTTAGCTCGCCTTACAAGTGACCGCGACCTCCCGCAGCGTACCGCCGGTTAATTTGTAAGTTTACGAGTTCCGCATGCACGAATACTGCCTTGTTTGTTGGACTTGGTTTTGCTTACAGTATTAAACGAGAGGTGTTTGTGGTTAAGTATATGTTCGTATAACCAGATAGCGTGTTTTTGCAGACTACGAATATACTTTAGTTAACGTCAAGTGATCGTGTTAGCACTGTGAGATGACTGGGCGATCTAAATAACACAGTTATTTTTTACAAAGGTAGATATTTCGTAATCATAAATAAATACATAGATTAAAATAACTGAGAAGCGTTCCATATAACCAGAAACATTTTTGGTTTCACCTCTGATAAACTATATAATACAGTAATTTAGTTCTGATATAATTTAACCAAAATTATAAATTCTCTCAACTTTTAATGAAAATTATCGGATCTATAACACTTGCGAACTACGATGTTAACTTTTGTAACTTTTTAAGCGCGACGGGGGGCGGACTGTGGATCAGGGGGCTAGAGGCATTTACCACGGTGTCTCAATCTTTATCACTAATAAAGCCGCCTCTTTTAATTCTAGCCAGTAACGTAAGTGCCCGCGAACATAGTGTCCGTATTATATTATACGTCAATTAGGCTTATATTAATTTCATTCATATCTTCTTCTTCTCCTACCCCTTATCCCATTATTTGGGGTCGGGTCTCCTTACTCTTCTGCGCCAAGACGTGCGGTCCTGGGTTGTCGGTTCAGGCAACCCCTCTTGTTTTAAGTCCCTAGCGATAGTGGACCACCAGGTCAAAGGCGGGCGGCCTCTACTTCTTTTTGATTCCGGTATATTTAAAGCCAAATTCACGATGTAGTCTTTCTCCCTTCTTTTAATTTCATTCGCATAAAAAAAAATATCTACAACCCAAAATATTCGACGAACACTACATATTTAAATATATTAAACACAATAATTACTCCTTTTTAGGGGCCATTTTACATTTACAGTAAATTAAACATAAATGAAGTTAATCATATATTATGTTTTCGTGATAGAGTTTGAATAAGTGATGACGTTTATGTTTATGAGTGGGACAATCGCGTCCTTACGAGAAGGTGTCCATTATCTATGCTTCGACATGTTAAATATTTGGACATGCATTATAAATAAGGCTTTTTGTCGACATCGATCACGCTGACAGCCGCCTCCGCCGCCTTCGCCTCCGCCTCCGCCGGCCAGAGGTCATACTGCTCAATTATTCAAGCTCAACTGCTTTACTTTTCGTATATGTCACTATCCCATATAAAATAGCATCGCTATTAGACGCCTGAAGCATGACTATTTGTATTACGATTAGTTGTAATAATTCAAAGATATATTAAAATATAACATATTTTAACATTTTTTTTTTATATATATATATATATATATATGTATAAACAAAATGAATAATATTATTTGATATTTAACTTACACAAATTAAATTTTAATTGTTATATTTGCTTTTCCTAGGTGTAATACGACTTTTAATATTAAGAAAAAGGAAATCATATTTACCAATATATAAAAAAAATTGTACCCGTCTGTAATTTCATAATATATGTAGTGATTTTAAAAATGATATTACTTTAACGTCAAAACAAATATATTTTTGTTTTTTCTTTTATTTAAATCGTGAGGAAACCCTTTTATGGGTTCCCACCCATTTATGGATTCTAATGGTTTATGTATTAAGCCAAAATATAACTAACAACTACTTTAAATATTACAATTACTATAATCCCATATAATTTATTTTCATGTTAAGTGTTAACTTTATACCCCTTTGTACGAAAATTACGTGGACGGAGAAGCATGAAACTTGGCGTACTTATAGTTTATATAGAGAAGGAGAGCAGAATGTTAATATTTTTTTAAATAACGCATTAAAAGTATATTAAATTAATAAAATAAATATTACACACACTACCATCATTGGACATCCATGTTTATATAAAGTAGCTAGTATTGCTAAAAACAACGCTTTGTTAACGCGTCAACGAGGACGCTAGTATTTATTAAATGCGTTTCAAAGGAGCTAGATAAAATGTATAAGAGAACTTCGGCTACGCTACGGCTACGTAACGGCTACGCACGTGCTACGCCCACACTACTTGTAAACATGTGTATGATACTTCGTTTATTAATATTTGTTTTGAACAACTCCTTATTGTAGGAAAACACTAACTTCTGCTTGCGACTTCGCCCGCGGGACGTACTCGTATTAATAAAAAGTAACCTCTACGTCTTTCCCCAGGCTTCGGACTATCTATATCAAAGTACACCATAAGGAGCTCAGCAGATTAGTCAAACATACATAAGCACAGATAAATAAACCGACATAAAGACAATTATAGAGAGCTTTCATTCTTAATAAGCTTGTTATTACATTTATTAAAATTATTCCCTAGTATAAAAATATTACCAATTCATCAATCAGTCTCAGTAAGACTCATAGTTGGCGCTTAACGACGTTTCTTTCGTGTTTAACTTATTATGATAACTTTTAAACTGTTCCTACAAGTTACTTTATGTTAAACAAAAAGTTCATCTATACATAATATAAAAAAACTAACCACAAATGTGTCAATTTTGACACAAATTTGATTAATGCTCTTTAATATGCCTTTTAAAAACCTATTCAATTTAATTATATTTATAGGAATATTAAATAGAAAGTTTAATATATAATGACTTCTACATAAAAGGGAGATATATACTGTTGTGGATTTTTATTTAGAACTATTTAAGATCTATAATCTCGTAGCACGTTATCTTAGTGTAGCTCCAACGGTTAAAGAAGCGTATGCCAGGATAGCTCTCAAAGGGGAGTTTTTTTTTCAACTTACTTGATATGAATTGTTATATGATGGCTAAATTGTACCAAATCTTTATATATTGTAAAATTAATACTATTTTAATGGATAAGCTGTAGTATTGTAAAGTCCGTTCAGTAGTTTTTACTTGGAAATGTAACAAACATTCATCACCCACTTGAATCTTAAAGGTATAAATAACATGTCACCGTATTTTTGACTGTACATAAACGGGAAAGACTTAATTGTGCCTTAGACGTGCATTAGATATGTAAAAGGTGAGATTTTACAAGAGGAATTACAAATCAAAGTGAACAAAACGTCCGGCCCTGAAGAATCGCAGATGAAGGTGTATGTGTGCATGGTTTATGTGCTCGTATGTATGTAGGTAGAGGCCATAGTGGAGCAGTAGGATATCGTCTGACTATAAGCGCGATGGTTTGCGGATTCGATTCCTGCTTTAGGAATTTAATTATTTTCAGTTCTCAACTCTGGTAGTACAACGTGCGTTGTGTTTTATCTTCAAAACGCAATGTTTCAAATTCGACGTAGTGATAGAACGTAGTGTCATGACACTACGTTCTCTCAGACTACTCCTTTATAAAAGCTAGAAATTTGTGTAAAATCTATCCTTAAGTGCCTGAAAAGGCTCGGATGTACGTGTCTCAACGTCGACATGATGTGAATAATTTAGCTGAAGTGCGGAGCGGACACACGTCTGTACGACGTCACTCTGTCCGACCACGTGTCCGCTGTCAGGGTAGAGCTATTGGGGTCATTATCTTATGAGGCGATATTCTTACTATAATAAGTAATTACTTATACTTTTTTATATATTTTTAATGGCTTGGGACATTTAATCTGTAAATAGGGAGAAATATTATGGAAGTTATTAATACGAGTATGTCTTTTATCAAAGTTAATTGAGACTACTGTATTTTTATTTTATTTTGAGACAGCTTTTGTTTCTTTTGTTCTCATTCTCCGTAGTGAATTAATTATTTATATTCTATACAGGACTGGAAATATCATATTTTTGGTAAATAATTCAATGGAAGACGTCTATCCAAGGACTTATTTGTATCAGTTTTACGTTATATTCTGCATAAGAGTAAGTAATCAAAGTGTACCAAGTGTAGTGTCAAGACACTCCGTTGGCTGCTTTCCGCCCAAATTCGAGTCATTGTGTATTAAGTGATAAAACTTAACGCGCCTTGACTTACCAGAGCGGAGAAAAGAAAATAATTTAAATATGATCATTCACCAGTGTAGTAATTGCACCTAGTCAGACGCTATCTCACTGCGCCACACTGTACTTTACATATTACTTATGTTTAAATTTCTATCCAATTATAGTAAAAAAAAACAAATTTATTTGTTGTAATAATATAAAATCTCAACCATAACTAATTAAATACGGTGACTCGTCATTGAACAACACTTCGCACGAACTTACTACCTACTGAAAAGGTCATCACAAATTTCCGGTTGTCGTACTTGACCTCAGATTGTAGAAAGTCTACGAAATATGTGACAGAAAAACCTTGGAATGATAGCTATGGATTAGAATAAAGCGAAAGGAGGCCATCGCGATGCAGTGGGACAGTGACGGCTAACGACGATGACGGCGATTGGTAAGGGGTTCGATTATCACTCGTGGAATTGATTTTGTTAAATTATTTTTCGCCTTCTGACACTTAAGAGGCAACGGCTCGTTATTCGGGCGGGAAACGGCGAAAGGAGTGTGCTAACACTTGGTTCATTCTGACAATCCAATGCTGTACGGAAAACAGCGTGAATTTGCTGAGTTTACAAAGGATTTGCAAATATTAGTAAATCATACAGTCTACCAGCCAACAGCTAATGTGCGGTTTTGCTGAGAACATGTATTCTGTGTGCTGATTTAAGGCGAATGTTCATAGGTGGGGTCTTCACTCTCCTCCCTGGGGAGGAGGGGTGATGGCTTCAGGCTCTTAGGCCTATGGCCATGGGAGTCTTCTCTGTCCATGAACATGGGCGGGTCTTCGGGTTGGCCCATAGAGCCTCTGTAGGGGTTCTGTCTACAATTTCGGTTCCAGTTTGGGAAAGAAGTTTCGAATGTTCATGTCGGAATGCTCTGCATACACTCTTCTAACGATTAAATATAACAATACACGTTAAAATAATCGTGCGGTCAAATCTTACGATATGACTAAGTGGAAAGTCTATATTATAATAGAAAAATGTTTTTTTTAATAAAATTCATGAAAACTAAAAATCTTCATGATTAAAGACGCATTTGAAGAAGTAATTAGTATTGTATTTATTTATTTATAAATTACTTTATAGTATAATTAAAATAAAAAAATGTACAAAAGGCAGGTTTAACTAACTAGCATTCTCTGCCAACCAACCTTCTTTATATAAAAATAAATGTAGGTGCGTGAAGCAATTTAAAGTGCTATATATATATATATATATATATATATATATATATATATATATATATATATATATATATATATATATATGCTATATATATATGTATATATAATATAAATAAATAATCAATAGTATCAACAATTTTCAGATACATTAAATGCAGGTTTTAGAATGTTGAATGGCTCACCGTGACAAAGTGATTTTATATTTATATAAGAATAACAGCTAACACTGAAGTACGAATACGTTGTTTGTAACATTTGATCTAAATTTTTTTTCTAAAGTTAAGCTAAATTGCAAGTCTACAAAACATAAATTTTACTACAAATATATTAATTAGACTTTAATAAGTCAAATAAATTTTCATATATAATAAAATATACGATAATAACATTAAAACAGTAAAGACGGACAGAGGACGCACTCGCGCAGTCGGACGCGGCGTTGAGGCAGCTTTCGTAATTGGCCGCTCTCTCCCACACTCCACCTCCCTGATAAAAAGTTTATACCTTTTAATCACGTTAATGACGCCGGCCTCCAAACTTGTCACATCATGCCCGGTTTAATTTCCTACGTCTCTGCGATTAAATAACGGGATAGCATTTTAATTGATATGATTAAGGTTTGCGGAAACGAGCCAAGTTATGCCTAAATACCCAAAGTTACTGTTACTGCAAAAGTGGTACTTAATACCTAATGCTAACTTTCTTTCTATCTCATTTATGACCTATAAAAAAAATAATGTTGCGTATTGCTACGAGTCTAAAAAAACCTTTCATTTTGCAAAGTATACAAATCATATAATATATATAACACACCTTGGGAATGAAATGCTCGCTCCAGTCTGTTTCAAAGGTATCATTGCCATTAATAAAGAATTGTAAACCATTGTCGAATATAAAGAAAAAAAATAGTCCCGCTGAGTTTCTTGCGCCGGTTCTTCTCAGGTCTAAGGCATTAAATTTAGTCAACCAGTGGTAAATTATTTGACGTTCAAAAAATGAAGCTTGTAACTTCATATTTTGAATAAAATTATTTGACTATGACTTTGACTTATACGAGTTCTTTCGATAACGATACGAATACTTTGTCGCAAGTTTTCGTGCTTGCCTTACAGATGTTGATGTTTGTATCGGGTCCATCATATTATATTCTTTAAATATGAAAAAAGTAAATTTAATTTTCATTAAAATATTTTTATACCACATAAATATTATACTTGTTTGCAGAACGACAAGACTCTACCGGCTCTAAGGAAATAGTTTTACTTCAAGAAAAATTGCAAAAACATATGAAAACTTTCGCGTTTTAAATGTATTCAATTTTTTAATTTTTTCTTTTTTTTTTTTTTATGGATAACGGATGTATGAGCAGAAGGACCACCTGATGGTAAGTGGTTACCTTCGCCCATGAACCTCTAACACCAGAGATGTTGTATGCGTTATAACCTAGAGGATCTATAGATGGAAGGGGGGAGGTGGCAGTAATTCCGCTATCGGAACCACCACATTTTGGGGAAAGGATAGGTGGGAGAGGGAAAACCTGACACGTAATGCCATCGAACCGGGAACATCATAAGATATTTGGCGGTTCGTCTTTGACATGATAGTGGTCGCGAGCCAGACGGAGGACTAACCTCCTACCACCAAACAAAGTCTATAATACATGTCTACTAAATAAGTGACTCACTGAAAAGTAATATATGATTTTGTCCACTTAAGTATTAGACGCTAATCTTAAGGCAAATAATATGCAATTTTAGTATTCATTTAGTTAGCATAGATATGTAAAAGTTCTATCATGCGTTACAGAGTGACTGACAGAAGCCGAACTGGGCAAAAACAACTTGTATTATTAACCGACTTCAGAAAGAGAAAGAAGTATTCGACTTTATTTTTTGTGTAAACTACCACTTAACTTTTTACTGGATTAACTAATTTTAATGATAATCTTTTTATATGATAGCGGTCCCATTTAAATTCAATTAAGATCGAACGAGTAGTTCTTGAGTTATTCGTAATTATTTTACTTTCTAGTGCATTTTATTTGAAGTTGGTCTTAATTATATACATATGTATATACATACGTGAAGCTAATGTAATTTTTTATCACAGCACTATTAGAATGTTGTCGAAATTAAAGGATGTTGACGATATTGTCGCTTTATCTCAAAAAGGGTAAAGGCTAATCCTTTAGCTAATCCTAACAATATGAATATTTATAGGTCATTTGAATTTTAAATACAGATTGTCAAAAAAATTGAGCTTGAAATTATTTTCTATAGTTATTTTAATAGTAATTGTTAAATACATTATTTGTAAAGTCAAAAACAACAAAAACTTAAAAAATAAGTCACGCAGAATTTTTCACGTAATGAGCTGGTGGTAATTGTCTGATAGTTAAAAGATAAGCATATAATTTTATATTTTAAATAAAATAATAATATAATAAATATATATTTTAATTAGGAATTTACATTGATATTGACTACATAAGTGAATAATTCTTAAAGAATATTTTCTAAAATAGAACTAAAGTGCAAGTAAGTGTACTTACAGTGTCACTCCGTGTTACAGCGGGCACAAGCCGCCACCATGTTTCAGCGAACACGTAACAAACGTAAACACGTAACTACTGTCACTGTCACGTCGTGGGGGGTCGTGGCGGGAAGTGACACGTCCTCCGCGCTCACCGGTCACGCGCCTACTGCCGCCGCCGGGACGCCGCGCGCCGGGACTGCAGCGCCGATACATACAGACTACAGTCACCTTAGTGTAAGTCAAAAATTCAACGATGTCAGTACTGTCAGTCTTTATCATACATTTTATACTACACTTGCTGTGAATACAGGGAAATGTATTCGTAAGAATATGTGTCAGTTTGAATCCAAAGTAGCGCGACTCTATGATTTCTATTATGATTTCATAAATCTGATATTTGTAGCTCTTATTTTTTTTTATGTAGTGTTACGACTTACGAGGTAACTTTATAGCGATTATTTCTTAATAAGGTTTTTTTAGTAAGTGAAAATGAATTCCGATAAGTTGGTTTCAAGTCTTATTGAAATTTTACAACTGTGCTGTGTTACAGTATTTATAACTAGTAACGTAGCACGATCGCGGTACAACGAGACACCATCTAAGTCTTAACAAAGCACGGCGTTAAGTTCTGCTACTCGAACACTGTCTAGGAAAATCTTACCATCAGCAACCATCACCATCATCAACTACCACCAGTTTTACTCTTAGTGAACGACTAATAAAACACTCAACACCCATAGTCTCAATTTCGGGTGGAAAGGTGAGGAGGGGATCTTAACACTAAGTTATCTCTGCCCGCCCTGCTTTGCGAGAATTTTTTTTTTTTTTTTTTTATGGATACCGGATGGCAAACGAGCAGAAGGACCACCTGATGGTAAGTGGTTACCTTCACCCATGAACATCTACAACACCAGAGGCGTTGTAGATGCGTTGCCAACCTAGAGGATACAGATGGAAGGGGAGGACAATGTAGTAGTCCGCTATCGGAACCACTACATTTTGGGGAAAGGATGGGTGGGATAGGGGAAAACCTGGCTTACATGCCATCGAACCGGAACACATCATAAGATATTTGGCGGTTCGTCTTTGACATGATAGTGGTCGCGAGCCAGACGGAGGACGAACCTCCTACCACTAGAGAATTTTATTTAAAAAATATATTTAATATACTTATTATTAATTAAAAACATTATGGACATATCGCAACCAAACCCGTTGCTTGTACAAAAGATAACTCTATTTCAGTTACTAGCGCTTAGTGCAGTTACTGAGCGTGTGCGGTTTAGCTGCGGCCGTACACACTGCACACTGCATATAAATTTACTTCGCCACTAAAAGCGTCTAAAACAATATTAACCTCAAAGTTCTAAAAATGATGATAGACATTTAAGGCTTTTTCTATATCATTGTTTAAAGCTTTTCAATATTTTTTCTAATACATACATACACAGCTTCACGCTGTATCCCGCATATAGCAGGGTAGGCAGAGGGGACTAGTATTAAGACACTCCGAGGCATTGCGTGCTGAGTGGCGGAACTCAACGCCGCGCGACAAACAATTGCTTTGTTATCAAACTTAGGAAATGAAAAATTCCATTTCCTGGAGTGGGAATCGAACCCACAACCTATCGCGTTAACAGTTGCACGCTTGTGCCGCTACGGCAGGCGTGTTTTCTAATATCTATAGATTTTAAGCAATTAAAGGACATTTAGAAAAAATGAAGCATGTAACTACTTATTTTGATTAAAATTATTTGACTTTAGAGCTTGACGCTTTACTCCCCTGCATACCGAAGTAATCAGAAAGAACCAAGACACTCCGTTCACTGTTTTTCGCACTTTGAGATATTGTTAGGTGGACGAACTTAACGACGCACTTTATCTCGCCAGAGCGAAGAAATTAAAATAATTGCATGAAAATAACATATTTTCGCATTCAATGATGTAAAAGATATACAATATATCCATACGTCCCATACTGCGAATCTTTAAAGACAAAACAATGTCTTGTACACTTGTCGTGTGATGCGACAGTCCGACATAATAGGGCACTAACGATGTCCACGCGAGTGCGTCGCAGGTTTAGATGCAGGTACCTGCGAACAGTGAGGATGTCCTCTCTCGTCATTAACAACGCCGAGCCGCGTCGCGCCTACTGTCTCCTGTCTACAATAGCGCGCTGTAAGACAAAAGCTCTTTGTATTGTATTCTCAAACGCCTCACGGCCTCCTCTCACAGCCTGCTCACAGCCTGACTGCCGAACTCCAACAGGACGCTCCCTATTGTTGTTATTACAAAAATCACAAATATTTTGCCTATATTCACTATACACGCGCAGCGGTCACCTTCCGCACTCTATTGTGATTACTCACGGTGCGAAATAAATGTTCTGAAAAATATTTATTTCCTTTGATGTTTAGAATTATATTTATATATATGGTATACAAAGCGACTCCTCCTCACGAACCCTTTCGCGCGGAAGTAGAGATACCCGAGGCTGGATGGATGTTTTTCTCTCTCGTATATTCCTCGACCCTCCTTCATGGAATGTTATGCCGCTTTTATATTCGGATGACTTACTTTTGTACCGTAAACTTTATTATCTAATATATAAAGATAAGTAATATGAGTATGTGTTTATATAGGTGCAGTATACGAGGCAGTGCAATTCAAGTTTTTTGTTTATGACCAGTCCCTGCCCGCAACTCCGTTTGCGTACACTTTATACCCCTTGTCATACTATATGCATTGATCTCTCGTTGTCATTAAGAACTAGTGACAACTTTGTTGAGACACCTTTGCTTGGTTACTTAGAGCTCCGTATCAGATGCTTATCTAAAAATGTGTTTTTAGCAAAATGCCCTTTTTATTTCTAACAATTTAAGGTTGGACCTTCGTGCAGTTTCATATATCTAATGTTTTAGATCTCTAATTTGTGTATATCAACGGAAAATTATTTTTAAATTAAACTAGTTTTGCTGTGCTGTCATTTTATGTTATGGGACTCTATTTCTACTTTTCCAACCCCTGCTATTTTTTCATAAGCGTGTTCAACGTACAGACATAATATTTTGCTGTTTTTCATACTGAGTACAGAATAATATACAAAGAGAGAAAAAATAAAAATTCCATCTTTGAATGTTCTCTAACACACAATAAAACCTAGTTTTAAAAGCACTTGTCATGCAAATAATACAAGATAGTCAAAGTCAAAGTCAAAAGTCAAAGTCAAAAGTCAAAGTCAAATAATTTTATTCAAAATAAGAAGTTACAAGCTTCATTTTTTTGAACGTCAAATAATTCTAATACCACCGGTTCACTAAATTTAATGCCAGACCTGAGAAGAACCGGCGCAAGAAACTCCTCATGGACAATTTTTTTTTTTTTTTTTTTATATTCGGACAATGGTTTACAATTCTTTTTATTATTGGCAATGATACCTTTTGAAACATACTGATAAAGATATAATAGTTAACATTTAAACAGGTGGTTAATACCAATTCATTTAAACTTAAACGTAACAACTAATTACCTATGAGGTTACATCGCCATGTCTTTACAAAGGCAAAAAGACATTTTAAAAAGTTTCCCTCGTCGACGACCTCCATACGCATACTTCAAGTAATAAGGGAGATGCTCATACTTTACGAGTGGTGCGCCGCGCCATACATCATGTCCGGTAAGGCCTGAGACCCGGTGAGACCCGGCTCACGGCACCGGACGTGGTCCGGACATCCGCTGAGAAAAAGATCCGTTTCCTTTACTTTACAATTTT
The DNA here is from genome assembly GCA_033558755.1 of Philaethria dido. Classification (NCBI taxonomy): domain Eukaryota; kingdom Metazoa; phylum Arthropoda; class Insecta; order Lepidoptera; family Nymphalidae; genus Philaethria; species Philaethria dido. Next base: position 3,449 of record JAKGSA010000965.1, on the reverse strand, counting down.
TAGATTTTGCAAAATTAAAATCTTATTCAAGTTATAATATGTCATATTTGTGCTTCGGCCTGTGCGCCCGGCCTGGTGACGTCGCTTCTTATTATAAGAGTAATAATAAATATACTTTAATTGCGATAAATAATATACAAGACTTTTATTTCGGTGTTTATGATTTTTAATTTTAAATCTCTAAATGCATAGCAATTAGTAATTCTACGCAGTACACCGTCACGTGTCTATCTTTTTATATCTAATACAATACTTTTTAGCAAAAAAGTCATGAAGTGGACAAATAAATTACAAAAAAATAATATTAAATATATCTAGCTATGTAATACCATATTAGCTTTAATGTCAAATGCTGTAGACCTGAATGCTACTTGCATTACGTAGTCTGTAGTCAACAGTCCTCAACAGCTTCAGCCACGGTTGAGTTTCAATTATTAGTGTGTTATGAAGCTGCCGCGCGCGGGCGTTCGCTGAGAAAACGACCCATTAAAATTTACGATACAATAAAGTGTTCGTAGAGTTTCACAATAGAATTACTTGCGAGGTGTTGGGATTAAGTGAGGAAGGCTGCGGTAACTGCACGTGGAAATAGGGAAATTTTAAAATGAGCTTCGTAACATGTTTGCGGGGGTGCCGTGCAGATTACACGAGGGCGGGCGGGAACGGTCGGCGGGCGGCAGACGACTAGTTAGAGGAAACGATCGTGCAAACACCAAATGGAAAATAAAATTATCATAGCGAAGCTTCAGGCGGGAACTTTTCCGACTAGATTAACTTTCAACTAGTGATCCGTACATATAACAGTTATATGTCTATGGCCCCTAAATCCCTTAATCTCCCCAAGTCATACGTAGAGGTGATGCAGTAACAAAGCAGAAGCAGCTCCTATGAGTAACTCATCTGCGTCAGAAACCATAAAAACTTACTGTAGCACCTAATTTCCTTGCCAACACTTTACAAGCTAACAACTAGCTATTACTAGCGCATGTTAAACCTTATTACACGCCTTAATGAAGAGACCTCGTTGTTACAGCTACAGACGCAAGGCGTGAGGCGTTCCTTGTATTTACACACTTGCAATCTCCTTGCCTTGCTTCCGTAATGCTGTCTGAACTACCTGCCTCGTTCAGATGCAAAATGCACAAATAATTTGGTTTTATCTTCGCTTTATTTAAAGTATAAATACTCTTTATTCTTACGTTGTTATGTTAGTTATTTAGTGTAAGCAGGGTTGCCAATTCTACTGGAATATATATTATTGCACTATATTTGGAGTCGATGTACTATTGGAATATACATGTAAAAATACTATAATTTTAGCACCGAAATATATAAAATAAATTTAACGTGTCTTTACTCTAATTTCTGAGTGATCCGACACTGTATGTGTGGTAAATCATTTATAATATTTATGTCAATTTATTATTAACTAGCGACCTGCCCCGGCTTCGCACGGGTGGACATTTATTTTTTAAGCTCTCTAAAAAAAAAATCAGGAAATTTACTCGATTTGGCTGCGTCCGCTGCGTAGAGAGCAATACAACTTACATTACAATTTTAAATTCTTAATATCTTTTGAACGGATTATCCAAATGAAATAAAATAAAAAGTAATTTATAGCTATTGAACAATCTTGCTCAATAAATAGTTTATTGGATAAGGATTAATATTTGACGATAATATGATCAATAAACATAGGCTAATAATTTTAATTACTTTTATTCTCTGGAAAAGTGGTTATAATGGCTAAAATATAAATGTTTGGTTTATAACTATCGCGGACTTTTTTGTAGGCATTATTGAGTTCTACAACTTTTCTATAGAAGTCAACCATACATATCTAACCATTTAGGCAGCGTTCGCGAGAATCGTTAACGTACGGCAGTTTTTTCGTCGACTTACTCCACAATTTTGACTACCACGAAAAATCCTATCTATTTTCCGGGATAAAATATAGCCTATACGGATTCCGAAGAATCCCTCTAAGTAATGGTAAAAGAAATTTTGAAATCGGTCCAGTAGTTTTTGAGCCTATTCAATACAAACATACAAAAATACAAAGGTTTCCTCTTTATAATATTAGTATAGATAACATATCGTGGTGTCGCTATATTGAAATAAGAATAGTACTTGTTATTGTAGTTTCTAGATCAGAAGAGAACTAATAACATTAGGTACACTTTATAGTTAGTTGATATATTTTGATGCCACTCAAATTCATTGAGAAGACATTTACATCAACATCATCAAGATTCAGAAGGAATGCACGTATGTATGATAGTTATAACATTATGTTTGATCATGACGATAAAAGTATTAATTTAAATGGTGTTTAGTAGAAATATAACTATAAGATATATATTATTAACTTATTCTCGCTGAAAAAATATCAAACGAACTCATTGCGTTTTTCAAACGATTAAAAAAACAATACAGACAGTATTTAATACTTTCGCATGTTTTCTTATTTTCATATATAAATAATCTTTTTCATTAAAAATTATTTTTTTGGTGCAATGTAAAATATAAGATTATTATTATTTACCTAAGTAATCTAAAATATATAAAAAAATATGAAATCTCGATGATTAAGTAATAGAGGTGCATACATCAAAAGCTTTAAATACTTATTGTTATATACTCTAAACACACGACTTATTTTCGTCTAAGTGTTGAGCATATTTCTGTACTAGGCGTGCATAAGTTTATAGTCGTCTCATCTTCTTTTTATTTAGAAGCATTGAGATTTCTTTATGAATAAAGATTTCTTTATTTGTAAAGAAATCTCAAGTGTTAAAAAGATTAATATTTCAATCAAAAAACTTAAAGCGCATCTATCGCATTATACAACAAAACTCTTTAAATTACATAATAACAAATTTAACAAATTTATAATACAAAAATAAATTCTCTGGAATTTTTGTCATATTTACTTCGGTGGTACTATTTTTTTTTTTTTTTTTATGATGCATTTAACCTTACTTTTTGACGCATTTAATACAGCTTGCAGGATCCTACTTATTACTTCGTTCCGCATTTATCTATAGCAGGAAATAAAAATATAATAAATGTAAAAATTTTAAGTTTACACGCGATATGGAACTAAACCAATCGATAATCAACGTAATTCATACATTCTTTTTTTTTAATAATATTTATTCTGACTACGAACACGTGATCCGTACCTTTTGTTAACTTTCTCTACCTTTTCATATTATTTACCTAAGCTAAATTTTTTTCAAAAGAGAGTTATTCCAAAAAATGTTTTTTTATTTATACATTAAGATACATCTTATATCTAAATATAGATCTAGATATAAAATTTTACAAGTAAACTGATTTAAGAATAAGAATATAATATTTTAAGAACGTATTTTCTTAAATAAATACCCCTAATTTTTTATATAGCCATATAGTACGTATAAACTATTAAAGTTTTTTCTCAAACA